>VDFB02155565.1:0-41901 GCA_007258455.2 Sequoia sempervirens
AAAAAGCCTCAAGAAATAGGTGGTAAAACAACATAACAAAATCCATTATGCCAAGATAGAGTTAATTGAGAATCATAAGAATCACACTATATAACACATATATGGAAAACCATACAAAATATAGATAAAGCATATAAAATTTTTATTTTGGAACAAAAATTTTAATTTCAAGACGTTATAATTTTGGTTGGGACACAAGAAGGGTTTCACAATTTTTTTCAAAAAATATTGAAGAATCCCAATGAACCAAGGATGATAATACTCACGAAATGTTATCTGTATGATATTATTAAATATAAGTGCTAGGTATTTAGTGTAAACTTCATCTAAGATCTAGTTCTTTAAATTTTAAACATGATACATTTTAAATAGAAAAATATCAATGAAAAAAATCATCAAACTATCCCATTTTATTAATGCAATCCTTATAGATAACTATGATAATCTAAATATAATTTGACATATCACAACACTCATCAAATGGTTGTAATAATCTACATGTTTAAATTAATCACATATAGCACACGAAATATCAAAAAGATATATAATAACAGAAGGTACACTTTAGTTAATACAACGATCAATTCCAACAACCAAGCCCACCAATACAAAGAAATCTCAATGAATGATTTAATAACCATCAAATACAAACACGAGTAGAGCATATAGATGACCCAATAGGACTCCATTATGTTAACCATCCATAACTTATCAATTCAACACATTTATAATCTTGGAATCACCTAAACTTGTATCCCAACAACCACATAAAACTAGGTGGAATAAAATACTAACAAATTATTCATCACTCTATAAAGTACCGCTATCCTTGAGAATAGAACACTATTATTTAGCATACATTATACCTTTCAATAGAAACCATGAGATAAAACTCTCATAAATCATGTCATATCAAAAAAATACAATCAAATACATCTTCAATAAAAATTAATAGGACTTGTCAATTTAGTGAATCTCCAAGGATGTAGTGGTGGATGTATGATATCATATGGCCTCTAGATACAATTTCCCCACTATGACCTTTTGTGATTAAATATATAAACAATGATCACATACAAAAGTGTTGTAATAAAAGGACCTACAACACCTTAATACACACATACACCTGAAAATCATCAATAAATCATGAATGGAAGAAAATATAAAAAATACATCTTAGAAAACATTAGATAACCATCTAACCTTACATCCCATACATTAAAACTTGATTTTCAACTATAGGAAAGTACACACTATTTTTTCATAATCGTATACATAAAAAAATATCAATGATATAACAAACCTTAGTTTTGACTAGAAATGGTGACTTATAGATGTAGTCACCTTAATTTTGACAACACTTCTTAATTAATTAAATATTATCATTTAATTAATTTACCCATTTTCAGCCTCAATTAATTAAATATTTATTATTTAATTAGTTATTCCATATTCTTCTTACAATTAATTAAATATTTTATTGTTTAATTAATTATCACTTTCTACACTAAAGTTCTTCCAATTAATTAAATATTTAAATTATTTAATTAATTCTACATTTTTTTTTCAATTTTTCTAATCCTATTTGAGTTAATCCCTTAACCTTATCCACTTCTTAACCATCATTAGCCCATTCTCCAACTTTTAACTCTAACCTAGTTAATAAACCCATGGTTTATTGACTCAACCTACCTATTAAATTAATTAATTCTTTATTAAATAATCTAACCCTCCCTACTAATCACCATTACCAATTTTCTCCTAATTTTAATTTCCTCACCTCTCCCCAAACTTATTTCATAATGACAAGTTTCATAAGCCTCTCTATCACCTATCACCTCCTCTCACACATGTGTGAGATCTCACCTACCACCACTAACTCTTACTCCCTCTTACACATAGCCTCCAAAATAAAATGGCCTCTCTATCCAAGGTGTTCTCACACTTGTGTGAGCACACCTCATCCCTTCTATATCTCCCAATTGTGACACATGTCACAATGCTCTTGATCCACACCTCATTCAATCTCCACCCTTGATTAGCCAATAAACCTTATCCCTCCATTCTCCCCATTCAATTTCTATAAAATGGAGCCTCATCTCCTCATTTGATCATCTTGAGCAACCATAGCCTTATCATGTTGGAAATTTTGAATGAGAAATCCACATTCAAGCACAACATTGTGAGAAAATATTTAAGTCTTTGAGTTCAACTTGAGCTCAATCCATGGATAGGATCTTTGTTTATGCATTGAGTACATCTTGTTTATTCTTTATTTTCCTTTGATTATCATTTACCCTCTCACATTTTGGCACACTCAATGCAACCCATGTCCCTAGTACTAAATTTTGTTGAAGCTGTGGAGATTTTAGTTGCAGGTCAGCTTCTGAAAACTGTGCATTCATTCTGACTTTCTGCACTTACACTACAATTTTTGAATCTTTTGTTTCATCTTGTTATGCTTGTATTCTTTCCACGGACACCTCTACTATGACAATTGGCACCCACATCCACGATCTCAATGCTTGCATCTAGCCGAACTCAATTTTACATTTTGCTAAGAGCTTCTAATGGTACAAGGATTTTAGTTAGGGAATAATAGTTCATTTGTGATCTTAGTTAAGCTTTTCTATTTATATAGCTAGTTTTCTACAAAGGAAATTTCACTTTTTGCAAATAAAACCATAAATCTCACATTAAGTATAAGATAAAATATACCCACAAATAAAAAACAACTTAAAATTTACCTAGGCTAATCAACTTCTCTAGTTTTCACATCTTCACATTTCATTTTGGGCACTAAAATTAACCCCTAAGGTCAAAGAACTCACATTTCTTAAAATTTTATTAGATATTTTTTTTACTAGTTCAACTCTATTTTGTTGTGCATGCATGAAAAATCTTAGCACCTGCATTCTGACTTGTTCCACTTATCCACTAAATCTTGACACCTACATAGGGAATCGTTGTGCTTGTGTGGCGGCTTGTTGCACCAATGTTGTGACATATTGTGCCTATGTTCCATAGAGTTGTACCTCTATTTTAGGTAGAAAGGTAACCATACTTAGGGTTATCTAACATTTTTAGCTTTCTACATAATTAAACCAATTGAGAAAACAATAGGCAGAATCAGGTTAATCAAAACATAAGCTAAAATTGTGCAAATCTATTTTATAAACATAGGCATGGTTTTATCTATTTTGGTGCCTTTTTTTTAGTAAAATATATATTTTTTCTAAAAAAATTGTGCTTTTAATTTTGTCTATGTACAATACTACACTTTTGTTTTATTTCTATAATTTTGGGATTTTGGCTAATAAATTGAAGTAACAAGTGGTGTAGTTGATTGAATTGGCCAAGACTAATCTACTAAAACTACTAACTTTCCATTTTGCAGGATGGTTGTAGAATTATTTTTTTCCCACTAAATTAGGCACTAAAAGTAGAGTAGTTGGTAAATGAACTTGTGTTTAATGTTTGGAATGATGTAATAGACATATGCTCTCCCCTCACGCCTAGAGTGATCTTGGGGATCATAAATCCTTTGCACTTCTTCATTTTTTTTAGTTCTAGGTAAACATAAGGTGTGCTACTTTTGTGTGTATGCTCTCCACTTGTTCTTCATGCGATCTTGGGGATAAAAAACACCTAGCATACCTTTCCCTTTAGGAGGCCTACCTAAGGATTTGATCACCATAGGGGATGACCTCAACCACATGTTACCAGTGGGGTATAAAAAGAGGGAGAATGAAATTTGTACCCCAATCTAGTCACATCATAATTAGCAAAGCTATAATGCTTAGGTTGATTCCAAGCTATGAGTGAAGGGATGGTTTGATCTTTTCCCATTGAAATTTTCTGAGCCACACTTGTGATAGGCTAGTGTTCATGGTTGTGCCTCATGTACCCTTGAGGTATTTAGAGGACACCATAAAAAAATATTGTGTAACCTAGATAACACCTTCAAATATAGCTAGTGTAGTGCAAAGGATGCAAATTGTACCCTAAAGCTACTCACCATCTACTCCCTTAGGTTGAGATAGATATCTTTGGATGGGCTTGAAATTATCCCAGGGGGAGAGAGAAGGTGTTCCCATGGTGTTCATTGATGACCCTATGTCAAGGAATTTGTACCTATCTACCTTCATGAGAAAGGGTTCTCCACCCAAGTATCAAGGAGTATTAACCCAAGCTTGCTTGGGTAGTGGGACTACACTAGTCTATAAAACCACTTGATTAATTTAGGTTTGTGAAGAATTTCTTGGAGTCTCTTCTGTTAGTGTAATTAAATTAATTAGTACACTATCTTGAGTTAACTTAGGTCATATATCATTTAGTCCTATGTTGTGATGAGGGCACAACCCGAGACTTAGAAATTAACCCACAAACAAGAGAATAATTTTATTATTCAGAAAATGGAGCTTCTTACATGCAGAGGATCTCAAATCCCCAAGTTCTACAACACATGCAAGTTATAGAAAGCTACAGAATCACCCTTTCGCAATATGCGAGCTTGTCCCCAAAAAGTTACCCAAAAATTAGAAATCCGCCCATAAATAGAGCTCCTCTTTAGTTTGGAGCCAAAAAAACATTCAATTTTGAGTTTAGGAAGTTTGGCGCCGAAAAATTACAACTTGAAGTTCAAATTTCAAAAGAACATTTGCAATTGTCTTTTAGAAAGTGCACCAACTTTTCGGGGCCATAACTTTTGATCTGGGACTCCGATTCACGAATTGTTTGAACCGTTGGAAAGGTCTCAAAGTCAATAATGTGCTCAAAATTTTCTATGCCAATTTCAAAAAGTTTCAAGGCCATTCCAGGAACTCTAAGTGCCTCAAATCTAACTCAGAAGATTTTTAGGTGCAAATCTGGGAAACTAAAACTGCAATATCATTCAACCCAGGAATAGAAAATAAAAACCGTAAATTGGGAATTTCATTATGATGAAAAGGGTATCCAAAAATGTAAAAACATCTAAAAACTGAGAAACTTGAAATTTAACTATTTTTGGGTGATGCAAGATTGCCCTTACACCACTCGATGCTCTTGCATCACGTTGCATTTTAATAAATCATTTAATAAATGGGGTAATATTCCTTTCCATGATTGTAGGGATAAGATTCCTTCTAGAAGATGAGTTGTCCTTCTATAACTTATCTCAACATTTAATAATTTCCTAGATAGGGTTCACATGTTGTTAGATCATGACACATGGAAACATCTCATCCATCTTATGTTTTCTCTCTTTCCTATATAATTAGGAAACTTGTACATTTGTAATCAATTCAATCTCATAATGTAGATCAATATAGAATCTCCATTGTGCATGCCTAGTTGAAACACTTTCTATGTGGTTGATTATCTTTCCTAGCAAAGGTCCTCCATTGAAGACTGCAGCTTCAAGGACCCCGTGCATCCATAATCTCAACATGGTATCAAAGCTTGTCCAATGAAATGTCAACCCTCGATCAAGAAATTCAGTATGTGAGATTCTTCGCAGGCTTGAAGGTTTCCATTAAAGGCTACTTGACTCCACCCGAGGACTAAACTGATTTCTGAAGAAGAAAGAGTCATATCCGAGCTCACCATTGTCTTCAGGAGTCCTTGAAACCCTAAGATTACCTACCCATTCATCAAAATTAGATACATCAACCTAGGAGCCATCAGAGGTATTTTTGGGTTTGCAAAATCAACTGTACTATCCATACAATTTGCAGTAAAAAATAATCCTAGTCAATTGTCCTCTGAGGAAATTTTTTTTTAGTCATAGGCCATTTTCTATTTTCAAACAAAATCAGGCTTATATCTCTTATTATTTGGCAAAAAAAAAATGATTTTGATATAGTTTGTAGAAAAATTTAAATTAGGGGGAGCAACTACATATTTAATTTCTTGGTTGGGCCGGCATCTATTTTCTTAAAAATATGCGAGCTTTATTTTTTTCCTCTGTCGACATACAAGGGTTTGATTTATTTTTTTAATCATCATTTTTTTGGTCGGCATTATTAATTCAGTGGCATAATACTTTTATTGATATTTGATCGGCATATATTTCAATTGTCTACTAGGAAATATTGAAATCTTTTGAAATATTATTCAACAACATTTGTGACTTGCAATATTTATCATAAAAAAGGAGGTTTGCAATTTTTTTCCCGTCAACACATTCATTGCCTTACAAGGAAGGACTGTACCCTACAAACCTATTGCATAAAGGCTTGTTTGTCGGCCCACTCCCATTGCTACCATTCTCCACTAACTGACCCAATTGGTCTTTATTCAAGCATTCTGCTTGGTAAATCATTGCCAACATTCCTCCACTACTCAATCGAGCCCTTTTTCCTCTCGCCAGTAGTCATATCACAGACCAGGAGTCTTTGTTGAGAGCTCCGCTCATCTACAAGTGACGCCACCAAGGTGATAAGCTCATACCACCATAGCTCCGCTCCTCCACCCATCTAGTGGGGCCTCCTTTTTTGCCATTCAAACACTGATCAAGCATATTGTAGACCAGGTGCTAGCGCTTGGGGGGGGGCAGATTTTTGACCCTTTCTAGCCTACAAAGTGCCTAATCTAGGCCTTTTTTTTGTTTTATCACAACTTTTCACTAGGGTATCAAAAATTGACAAACGAGATACCATCGGAAATAGAATTTTGAGTACTTTCTAGTGGTGACATTAGTTCTATGAAATTTTTCTTGCAGAAAATTCTACAACCAACTAAAGATAAAACCCTAATTTGGAATCAAATGCTCATATCTTCACAAATATTCATTGGATTTCATAGATTCCAATGGCATCAGGAAGGTGATTCATAGCTTTTTTCATCAGTCTAGATCCCTTGATGAGTTTAAGCTCCAAGTACTCTTGCATTTATATTTTTAGTTTGGTGCATTTGTTCAATAACCTAGACATCCTGAAGCTTGTGTAAATATTTTTTTGATTTGGGTAGCATCACTTTAGTTATACATCATCTTTGGAAGCTTTTATTTGTTGTTGAAGGTTTGTGTATTTGTATTTTTTGGAGAAAGTTCATTATGGGGCTTGCATATACTCCTTCTTTGGTTATGTTGCACAAGGGAAACTATAAAAAATGGTAGGATGGGATCAGCCACCATCTCCAATCACTTGATCTATTGTCTCATCTGTATGGTCTAGTTCCTCATCTGAGTGAAGGTATTCATGAAATTGCTTGGAGTTGCTATAAATACACTATTTTAGAGATCATTTCTATGCAAGTTGATTGTGATGTTTTGAGATCTATTGATCATTGTGATTGTCCTCACATCCTATGGAATAAGCTTTGGGAGATAAATGGAGGATCAAACACTCCACCCTTCCCCAATGGTCATGATTCAGAATGACATTTTTTCAGATCAGGTACCCCATGATGATATTGTTGTGTAGGAGGTTGATTTCCTTGAATCTTTTGAAGAGGTTGAAAAGGTTCCTTCAGGTGCTTCTTCTCCATCAGAGATAGTTGGTATCCCTTCACATTTAGTGATTCCTTGTCCAGATTCATTGATTGAGGCTTCCATCATCATCACTCATCAAGACACCTTCATTTTTCCAAACTTGACATCAAGGGATGGCTTCATTTTAGGTTTACTAACTTGGTTACTTCTATAGGTTTGGAGGAAATTCGTGAGGGTTATCACTCCTCTATTTAGATCCTACTTTGGAGAGTTTTCTTGAGTCTCCTCATTCCTTTCCCTTGACCTTGATTGGGAATCCATAGAATATCTTGGAGGCACTTGGTTTCTCTTTAGAAATTTCATGCATGAGATTTCTTCCCTGTCACTCCATTTAGGATTTGAGGTTTCTTCAGCATCCACCATTGGATTTTCTTCTTCCTAGCAGGAGACTTGTGGTTTTGACATAACTTTTCCTTCAAAATTCTTTCAGTGGTTTTTAGGAAACTTCATTCAGGGGGGCTATCAAGTCTCCAACACATCCATCATATCACTATCTTTGGATATTGTTCAACATCAGTTTTTGCATCATCCTAATTTGTCACCCTCTTCATTGATTGTGGCATCTTCATCTTCAGGAAAGGAGACATTTGAGTAGAGTTCAAAGACATCATCATCCATTTTCATCCTTCCTTCCTTCAATTCCTATCTGGAATGGGAAGCATCATTGCACTTGAACTTGGTTTTGTTTCTTTTGAAAGGGAGACGAGTTGTTTGACGACATTGGATCATGTTCTCTCTTCAGACTCTTACCATTTTTGTAGACCTTGATCACATCTTCTGGGGGGGGCTATATAGTATCTCTATTTCCTCCCTTTGGGGGGGCTATTGTACTTTATCCATGTGCATATGGTGTACTTGGGGGGTATTTGGGATTCCTCCATCCTTCCCATCTTATCTCACCATTTTTTCTTTTTCATCTCCTTTTTTGGAGAGGGGTTTTATTCCCACTGGGTTTTCCCCTTTTCTCTTGTTGTGGGATATTTTTTGCATCTTCATGTACATGGGTACCTAACATGGCCTCATAGTCAGGACCCATCATCATCGATCATCATTTTGCATAATCATTGCATTTTTCTCCCTAAGTTGAACTTATGGGGGGTGTTAGTGTAATTTAATTAATTGTTACACTAGCATAAGTTAACTTAGGTCATACATCATTTAGTCTTAGGTTTCATTTTAATAAATCATTTAATAAATGGGGCAATATTCCCTTGCATGTTTGTAGGGATAAGATTCCTTCTAGAAGATGAGTTGTCCTTCTACAACTTATCTCAACATTTGATAATGTCCTAGATAGGGTTCACATGTTGTCACATGTTGTTAGATCATGACACATGGAAACATCTCATGCATCTTAGGTTTCCTCTCTTGCCTATATAATCAAGAAACTTGTACATTTGTAATCAATCCAATCTCATAATGTAGATCAATATAGAATCTCCATTATGCATGCCTAGGTACAAAACTTTATGTGTGGTTGATTATCTTTCCTAGCAAAGGTCCTCCATTGAAGATTATAGCTTCAGGGACCCTATGCATCCATAATATCAACATCTTCTTGTGCAATACCAGCGGAAAAAAATCAGCCAAGAGGTTGAGGATTGACTATACCCTACAAAATTTATCAAACTTGGCCATTTTGTTTTATTGTTTGCTAAATATCTTGCCAAAATAATCTAACTAAAAAAATGCATCTGTGACCAAAACTATTGTTCCTCCATCAAAAATCCTCACCCCTACATTATGAAAAACTACACTTGCACTTTACCATATCACCACTATCATTTTGTGCCTCCATCCAATTTTTTTGCACTTGTGTCATCTACAAAACTGTGTCTACATTTGGCCCTATCCAAAAAATTGTGCCTATGTTTGGCCTGAGAACCTAGGTCTTCTAATAGAGACCTTGTAGGATTTCCTTATTATCCTATCATATTCTTGGACTCAACCAAGTTTTGGCCACCATCATGCCATCAGTTTACACCTAATCACCCTTACCTATACCTTATCATTTTCACCTCCCCTCAAATCCCTCACCCTCCCCATCATTTGGACTTGTCACCTTGGAGTAAGGATAAAAAATTAAAATTATTCACCACCAATTCCTTCACCATAACCATCTTATCCATCCCTTCATTCCCACTTATCATTCTTCCCCCCATTTTATCATTTTAATCATCTTTGCCACCCTTTCAACATCATAGTCATCTTAGACTTGACTTTAACCCTCTCCATCATTTTATCATTCTAGATAACTCATTAATCATGTTATCAACATAATTGTTAATCTTATCCAATCTCATCATTACCCTTGCAAATCAAATTCATCATTAGGGTTTAATCTAGATCTTTAATCATCCTACTAATCTAGGGGTAGCTTAAGAACTTTCTTATCTTAAGCTACATCCTTAGTTATCCCATCCTTTTGGATTATTTAGTTTGAGGATTTGGCTCCATTAAGTTAAATTTTTCAAAAAAAAATCTTTATCTACCTTGCTTATGAACTTTCCCATCCTAAGTAAGTAAAGATAAAATACAAAATCACCTATTCCTAAGGATCTAGATTTGAACTCTTGATTGCAAAATTGGTTGACCATCATCCAATTATCAATCACCTAACCTAAACAATCATTCAATCAACCAATCAACCATTGTAAATTAATCCTAATGCTTCAATCACATCTAGCATACAATCTCACCTAACCATTCACCCAAACCAAGTCTAAGTTCCAAAAAATTCTCAATCTCCCCTAATCATAACCTCGTCATAAATCCATGTCCAAATCTAGTCCAATATCCACATAAACATCCACACATTTAATCCTTATTTTTCATTCCAATCACTCAATCACAAGAAAAGAAACTAATAGATTCCCAAGGAGAAACCTTTTACAACATAAACTCATCCCAACCACAAACACCACATGAGGAAATAGTAGAAGTACAAGAAGAATCCCCTAGACTAAGGGAATTTTCCACCAATCCTCATAACCAAGAGATGATGTAGAGAGTCTTCGTACTTGGAAAATATAAACTCCTAATTGAACTCATAGCTAAGGGAGATAATTTTCCCTCTAACTTTGACATCTCACAACTAAGGAGTGATGAACCTCCTAATATTCCTTAATCATCTACCAATTTATTTAATAAAGTCCTTGGTATACAATCTGATACCAATCCACCTCCCTCCACAAACACAACACAACCCTTTAAAAATTTACCCCCACTTGCATCATAATTAAGGGTCACTACCCCTCCTAACCCTCATTCCACTTATGCACCTACCAAGTCATAACAAAACAACTTCCTCCTACCTCATCCATTCATGCCAACTATATCACTCAACAAAGAATTAATGTTTGTCAACCCCCATTATTAAATAACTTAATCAATAATCCCCCACCTCCACCTCCTAATAATCCACCAAATTCCAATCCCTAACATCCATCTATCAACAACCCCCCTTCACATTACCAACAATAATCCCCCAACCTCAACATACCAATCTCCCACCCCCATCTCCTAATAATCCTTCAACATCAAACCCTCAATACAATCAATACATCAACAATCTACCCTTAACACCTAGCCATCTATAGTATAACCAATACATGAACAACCCCCCATTAACACCATACCAATACATGTATAACCAATTAATCCAAAACCAACCACCCAATAATTTCAACTTAGCCCAAGAGTTGTAGAAAATGAAATACATGATCCAAGGGCTCCAAACTGGTCAAACAAGGAAGACTTATAGTTATGAATACATATTCCCTTATCCATTTGGCCAATCCATACTATCCATCCCCTTCCCTAAGGATTATGAAATGTCAAAGTTTGACAAGTACAAAGGGAAAGAGAACCCCATTGTTCACATATTAAAGAATTTAGAGTGGCATGCCAAGAAATCACTTACAATGATGTATATCTCATGAGGTTATCCCGTAGAGTCCTTGGTGTTCAAGCCTTAGAATGGCTTACAAACCTACCTAGAGGATCTATAACAACCTTTTATGACTTATATAAATGATTTATGACTCACATTTCATGCAACGTTGAACAAGAGATAACTTTGGCTAAGTTATGAACAATGAAAAAACAATGGGGGGAGTTTTTCCACATTACTTCAAATATGGAGACACCTTACAAGCCAATTTCCCTTGCAAGTACCTAAGAAACAAATGGTTAACATATTCATCAAAAATTTGCAGCCAAAGATAGCCCTATATTTGTAGCTATAATGTGTCACCAAATTTGACAAAGTTATTGAAAAAAATTTAACTATTGAAAAATATTTAATCATTAATGAAAAAGCTATCATTAACCATCTACTGACAAACCAAAGTATTGGTCTAAAAATAAAATGTTGTAAATTATAGAGTAACTGATAGAAAACCTATTCAAAATGGGAAAATCACCCCATCAAACAATACACAAACAACACAATGGAAAGGAAGCTCCAATACCATCACCATCCTCCAAGGAAAAGGAAAAAAAACTAATAAAACTAAGTGCAGATATACCCCTTTGGGAGAACCTCTTGATGTCATTTTTCACAAACTTGCACAAGAAACTTAATAAAATTTCTAGAATTACCACACCCCTTAATGAAAGCAAACCAAAACCAACATGGTATAGAGATAATGAATATTGTGAATATCATTGAATCAAGGGCCATAGAACCATCAAATACATGAAATTAAAGAACCACATTCAAGACCTTATTAACAAAGGAGAAATCAAGATTCAAAATAAAAACTCCCCAAATGAAAAAAATAGGAATATACACAAAACCCTTCCCACAACATAATGAGAGAAAATCCTCCTCTTTTTACAATATTGTTTCATATATATACACTAATAATGCTAATCCATCATCATATGACACAACCATTGGATGTATGGAAGAATACAACACTATAACCATTAAAGCACCTGACTATGTTGTCACTACCCATCAAGGTTGATTGACAATACAATGACCATCATATTCACCATCCACTCCATCAACCACTCATAAATACTACATCATTAAACATCTTGGTAAAACACTATCACAAATATCCATCTTGGATCTTATTTGAAATTCACCCAAAGATAAAGAAGCACTTGATAAAGCTCTTCAAGAATCTAGGGTGCCAAGTGACATAAATGCCAATTAGTTCCAAAAAATAATTTGACACTTATCATCCACACCACCTAACATTCACCAATAAAGATCTATACTTTGAAATGGGTATGTGCAGGATCATGATGGGACAAAAAGTGGCAATATTATGGGTATTTGTAGGGTATGTGGCTGATGACCTTTCTTTTACCCAAAATTGATGAAACAAAAAGAGTTTTTAGAGGAGATTCTCAGCTTTCCACCAATATAAATTATGCTTTAATTTGAATTTAATAAATAATTATTATTCATTTTCAATTAGAATTACGACTAAAGTCCTGATCGATAGGTTGATTGAAAAACATCTATAATTTTCAAACAATATCATATTTTTTGAATCCAAAACATATATCACATTCTATGCTTCACATACTATAGGATTAAAAAAAGAAAAAATAAATTTCATGAAGTTTTGACCAAGTTAAGGTGGTTAGACATAGTTTTTATAGTTTTAAAAGTTGTGATAAAAAAATTCATAATTAATTATTTACTTGGAAAAAATTACAAAAAAATATGCATCACATCCGGACATGAGTCCTATATTTATATATAAAATATTATTAAAAATATTATCATTTTATTATGGTTAGGGTGGTCAGACAGACACCTACTTCTTATTTTTTCCCTAAAATTTAAGTACTACTACATTGAAATTTCAAATTTTCACCAAATAGATTTTATTTATTTTTAAATAAACCTAGTAGTTTAGAAACTACATTCAACTTTTTACATATTCTATTCTTACATATTTTTGAAATAATATAGATGACTTACTCAAATTTTTACGTCAAGTTGCCTAACACTATTTTTTTTGAATTTTTTGCCACTTAAGGGCCTGTTTTTTCCATGATGATCCTGCACCAACCCAAATACCTCATAATAAACTATTGCACATTGAAGCCATTATCCATAAATATAACATCAAAACAGTCTTAATAGATGGTCGATTAGGACTCAATCTATGCACTTTGAGATTAATAAGACAAGTGGGCTATTTAGAGGATGTAATTGATCCCCATAAGAAAATAATAATAAAATAATATGATGACGTAGAAAGAGAATCAAAAGATAGGGTGAGTGCAAGAAGATGAGTCCACGAAACGTGGAAGTTTTTGCCTTAGGCAAAAAAATGAATTCGGCTTGCAAAAAATGGGATCCCGTTTTTAAAAAACAAGATCCCGTTTAGCTTCGAGATCTTGAGCCTAAATTTTAAAAACGGGATCTCATTCTTCAAAACAGGATCCCGTTTTTGGAAATTTCTGTTTTTGGAAAATTTTCAAAAAGGGATCTCGTTTTGAAAATTTTCTAGAAACGGAAATTTCCAAAAATGGAAAGTTTTCAAAACGGGATCCTATTTTGAAAACTTTCTATTTTGGAAATTTTTTTTTGAAAAATTCCATTTTGAAATTTCCGGTTTTGGACCATTTTACAAAATGGGATCCCATTTTACAAAACGGGATCTCGTTTCATAGAACCATAAAAAATGGTTTTTTTATGAAACGTTTTAAAATGAGATCCCGTTTTTTAAATTATGAATTTTTGGGCAGGTTTTTGGCTTTTTTTTGGTTCAAGAAATGGCTTGGGGACCTGAACCTAAGCTTTGGACTTGGTTTGACCTGTAATTTGAAGGTCTTGTTAATGTCACAGGAAAATAATGAATTTGGGCATATGTTTGAACACCTATTTTGTAAATTTTTTTTACAAAATTAGAACCCATTATAGATGAGACAGTGCAGATTCCAAATATGTAATTTTTTTAATAATTTGATTTTTTTTCTATTTTTCAATTAATTTCTAATGAAACTAGTCCGTAAACTTAAATTGTCAGGTTTTTTTAGTATTTTAATAACTTTTGATCAACATAACATTTTGACAAACGGATTGTACAAGAACAAAATTCAGACAATTCTTTTTAGTTTAAAAAAAAATCAAAAAATGATAAGTTTAGGTCATCTTATGCGTGTCGTACATGATGATTTTTCAAAACAACAAATATGCCTAATAAAAATTTAACAAAAAAAAATATTCAATAAAAAATTACAAAAAAATATCGAAAACAAGCTTCAGTGAGTCACAAATCTTTTCCCAAAAGGATTTAGAAAAATATGATAATTTAGGTCAAAATATGGATGTCATACACATGCATGGTATGGTATAAAAAAATGACTTTTAAACAGTGGTTTTTAGAAACACCTATTGAAACTCAATTTTTACAATCTGGGTATTGAAATAAATTACATATTTGGAAACTAGACTCCGAGTACTACATTTTATGATCAGTGAATTTTTTGAAGATTCCATCTCTAAGTGCTTCAAATTTTAAGGTCAAATGTGTCAAATTCTGAACATCAAGGAAAACATTTCCACTTTTTGACCAAAAAGTGGACTCAACTTCTTGCACACACCTGATACCATCAAGCTACCTATTCAAGTTGGTTTGGGCATTATGGAAACAACATGTTTGATACTTGAACTTGACTTACCATACAACATAATCCTTGGATGACCTTGGATACACATCATGCAAGCCATACCCTCCACCTATCATCAATGCTTAAAATTTTCACATAATGGAAAAGAAATCGCCATTCCCGCTAACCTGCAACCCTTCCAATATTACAAAACATTAGAAGGAAAATGAAAAACTATCACCATTTTCACATTAATGATGAAGCATCCACCAAATCTACCTACATTAACCCATCCACTTTACAACCATCATGTCAAAACCAAACTCCATCCTTGAAAGGTCAAGGTAATTGATAAAGGATGTGGAGAGTATGGGATCTAGGGTTCCTTTTGCATAGGATAACTCCCTACTTCCCCACAATCATATGGTCACAAACTCAACTTGAAGCCAAAATAAACCTTCAATAATTTTAATAAATGGGGATTTTTAGACAAAGAATATTTGGACCTAGACATGGACATCTCTTCATGGTTATATGAGGAAGAAGATAAAAAATCACTACTTG
Source organism: Sequoia sempervirens (assembly GCA_007258455.2). Taxonomy (NCBI): domain Eukaryota; kingdom Viridiplantae; phylum Streptophyta; class Pinopsida; order Cupressales; family Cupressaceae; genus Sequoia; species Sequoia sempervirens. The sequence goes on from VDFB02155565.1 coordinate 15,623, forward strand.
CCCTCGAGATTTACCTATATCCTAAAGGATATGACTTGTGCAAACATATGGGCTACAAGGGAAAATGGTTATGGGAACACAAGAAAGGAATAATGGAACCTATCCAGCTCTAAGAAGATAAAGATCATCAAGGAATTGGCTTCCAGGCCACTAATTTGGTAACCATAAGACTTCAATGCACCCATAATAAAGGTATTAATACTTTTACTAATCAAAGCTCTCAAGAGGAGGTCATTGAATAATCCTTCCAAACTATTGCCTAAATTTTTGACATAGACCACATATACACCATAATGTCATCCATTGATCTCCCACTTAATTGATTGGGATAAAAAAGGACCTCCCATATTTGATACTTTCCAAAATGATGAAGAAATAGAAGAAATCATGGGAGTTTGCAACTACATACCCCTAGGGGATTATAAACAAAAAAAACAAATAAAGTTACATAAGGATGCCTATTTTGGGGAAAATATCACATGCCTCAGTCACAAAAATAATAAAAAAGGAAAAAATAAAAAAGAAAGATCCCTTAGTGAGAACCTCAATGAGGCGATTTTAGATCATGAAAAGGTAAACAAAAAAGATGTATCCTCTAATGAAAACCTTTTTGAGGCATTAGAGGATGGGGCACTTGATTCGATTCCCAAAAATTAAGAGACACACACTAGTAATTGAAGACATAATGAACATCAATTTGGGAACAAGTGAAGAACCTAAAATCACGTACATAGCCAAAGAACTAGAAGATGTTGAATTTAATAAAAAATTGGAAGACTTCCTCAAAAGAAGATCCATCAACTTTTCCTGGACATATGCAAAAATTTCAAGCCTTGATCCATCCCTCATGGTACATTATTTAGTAGTCTAACCTCACGTGAAACTGATCAAGCAAAAACTTCACAAGATGCACCTTCATATTGCTCTCTTGGTAAAGGAAGAATTGCAAAATCTCTTAGAATCTAGATTCATCAAACCTATTCACTATCTTGAGTAGGTCTCTAACATTGTACCTATTTCTAAACCAATTGGGAGCATCCACATATGGACTGAATTCAAGGATCTCAATAAAGCATGCCCAAAATATAATTTCATGCTACTAAACATTGACATTATTGTGGACCTCACAACACGACATGAAGTGTTATCCCTCATGGATGGGTTTTCAAGATATAATCAAATTCGAATTGTAGAAGAGTAATAACATAATATAGCCTTCATAACTCAATGGGGAACATTTTTTTATTGTTCAATTAATGCCCTTTGGGTTAAAGAACATAGGGGCTACATACCAAAGGGAAATGACTGTTATTTTCCATGACATGCTACATGACATTATGGAGGACTATGTAGATGATCTTCTAGGGAAATCAAAAATAAGAGGACAGATTGAAGTGCTTGAGGAAAAATACAAATCATGTCTTAATATTAAGAAATTTGTCTTTGGCATCACATTTGGAAAACTCTTTGGATTTAATATCTCCTAATAAGGTATTAAATTAGATCCAACCAAACTAAAAGAAATAATGGAAATGCACCCACAAAGAACATCAAACCACTCAAAAATTTGCAAGGAAAAATACAAGAAATTAGAATATTCATTGCATAGCTGGCTGTCAATCAAATGCCAGGATAACAAGTGTTAACAAGCTTTTCAACAACTTAAGGATTATCTTGCATCACGACTAGTCCTTGTGCCACCACAATCATGTAAACCACTTATTTTGTATTTATCAACTACTCAAGTAGCACTAGGTGCGTTATTAGCTCAACATGATATAAAGGAAAAGAAAGGGCTATATACTGCATATCTCACACACTAGTTGGACGTGATTTGAGTTATCCCCCAATAGAATGAGCATGTTTAGAAATGGTTTTTTGTGCTAAGAAACTACAACACTACATGCTTAATCATAAAACTCAACTCATATCTAAATTGGATCCATTAAAATACCTTCTTTCAAAGGAAACTCTCATAGGAAGAATGGCTAAAGGGATCATGATTCTAAGTGAATTTGGTAGTGAGTATGTAGACAAAAAATATATCAAAAGAAAAGTAGTTTCTAATCAAATTGTTGAAGCTCCTCTACTAGATAATCATCCACTACTAACATAATTTCCCCAATGAAAATATTTTGACTACAGAAGAAGGAACATGGTGTAATTTGTACTTTGATGAATCTTTTACACAACACAGTTGAGGGCCAAGGATACTTTTGGTGACACCTCAAGGAGATTATATCTCTAAGTACTATAGAATTTCATTTCCTTGCACAAACAAAATAGTAGAATATGAGGCATTTATAGTAGGACTAAATCTTTTCATCTAGTACAAAATTGTGAAACTATAGGTTTATGGTGACTCCCAATTGGTTGTCAACCATGTAAATGATGAGTGTCAAACAAAGGATGACAATTTATTGCCCTAAAAATGCATGGTGGACAACTTCAAAGAGTACTTCAAGAAAATCTAGTTTGATCAGATACCTAGAATAAACAATAAAGCAATTGATGCCAAGGATACCATTGGTTCCCTTGTTGATGTTCCACAAAATAGCCAATAGTATGAGTTCTTAATTTAAAGAAAAATTGTTCCTACTTATGATATTCCAAAATCTAAAATTATTTATGACATTTTTTGTCCCAATTCCCCTTGGTATCAACACATATATGAATACCTACATAGTAACACCATTCCCCCAATCCTATCATCCTCACAATAGAAATCCTTCATCATTAAAACATCTCACTTCACTATCCTCAAATATTCCCAAGTTATTGTTGCTCTTTTAATGACAACCTACTAAGATACTTGGACTTAGAAGAAGCTCAAATTTACCTCAGAGAAGTGCAACAAGGTATTTGTGGGGCCCATTCTAGTGGACCCTCATTAGTCAAGAATTTGTTATGTAAAGGATACTATTGGCCTAGAATGGAACAAGATGCATATAATATGGTTAAAATATACAAGCCCTATCAGAAACATGGATATCCAATTCATGCACCATCACAAGAGTTACAACCTATTGTTACTATATGGCCTTTCTCACAATGGGGGTTAGACCTTGTTGGAAAGATCACCCTAATTCATCAAATTGTCATAAATTTATAATAACTGCCACTAAATATTTCAATAAGTGGGTTGAATCCATACCTATGTTATAGGGAAAAAAATTCCTAAATTCATACTCCAATACGTTATTTGTCATTTTGGTATTCCCACCTCCAAAGTCACAAACAACAAATGTACTTTGAAGAACCAAAATGTTTGTAACCTATGCCAGCAATTCCACATCCAACATCATTTCTCCTCTCCATATTATCCACAAGGAAATGACCAAGCTAAGGCCACAAATAAAAAAATCCTTAAAATTTCAAATTAAATGGTTAATGAAGTTGGTCAAGATTAGCACTTACCTCTCAATCTTTCCTCGTGGGAATATTGCACTAGTATCTACACGCCCACTAGAGATACACTAGATATTCCTTATTATACAATGTTGAGTCTATCTTCCTAATATAGGTTGAGCTCCCATCAATGATAATTTCTCTACAACACCTCATTAATGATGAAGAATACTGAGTAGCATGCCTTCAATAGTTAGAGCTTTTAGATGAAAAATGCTTGAATTCCCTCAATCATCTCAGAGCATATCAAAATAGGCTTCACAGAGACTACAATAAGAAGATCAAGCAAAAGGAGGTTTCTATTTGAGATCTTTTTCTTAAGTAAAACCAACATAATTTGCAAGACTTAGAAAAGAAGGGCAAGTTTAAACCTAATTGGCTAGGTCCTTACATTATTACAGGAAAATATGGATTAGGGGAGTTTTAGTTAGCTACCATGGAGGGAAATCCCCTTGAAGACCTCATGAATATTATCCATCTCCAAAAAATCTTTTCCTAAGAAAAGAATAAAAAATAAAAAATAAAAAATAGAAATAAAAATATAAAAAAATAAAAAAATAAAAAAAGCATAAAAATAGTAAAGAGAAATAATTCATCTAATGTTGAAAACCACTTTGTGGCACCTTGGATAAGTACCATGATGAAAACCTAGCAAATGGGTGTCATGTTTAGGGTTATGTCCACCATCTAGATTAGGTCACCTTTTCCTCCCCATACACAATAAACCCATCCATCTTTCTCCAAGCATGGTTTGGAATACACACCTTGATTTTGAAATCATAGAGCTCCCCCTACCATCTCTCCACTACAAACTCATTCATCCCCCCTTGTTGTCACTTAGCTAAGACTCCCATGATAAGCTAGACAACTTACATGATTACCACCTTCACACACCACCCATGCTCATTATAAATCCCACATCTATGTATGGTCACCTTACTGTTAGATTACTTTTGACTGAGAAAATAATCTCTTCAAGTGATCACAATAGTACGATTGTGTTTGTACAAGATGTGAATTTATAGTTGGTATGAAATAATTTTCACTATTTTACCTTCCATACACATGATGCATACCATGCACATACCCATCTTTCTGTTAGATTAATTTTGGTTGAGAAAATATTCTCTTTAGGTGGTTGCAACAATACAATGGTGCTTTTATAAGATGTGAATTTATAGTTGGAATGAATATATTTACACTATCCACCCATCCTACATACCCCAATTTATACACCCCCAACCTGTCATATGTAGTGGGAAGTGGTCCTCACCATGCCTAGTTGCTTAAAACAAAAACAACCATCACCATACCATAATAAAAGTTCACCCATAATAAAGTTTCATCACCTCAAATAAACCATCCACATCACCTTGGGATGAACAAGACAAAAACAAACAACAAGCATGCCTACATAAAGCCCAAATGCTAAAACATCAATAGGATCCTTAAAAACTTACCACTTTGCTTGCCACCATCACAATCCCATCCATATTTTCCAAATAGGATGAATCCTTCCTTGGTCTAGTAGCATCTATCAATCCTAACTTTGGCAAGAGATTTGACTTTTCTTTTTTGGATTTATCTTTTATAACTACGAAGTCACTAGGTTAAGGCCACCTAGAGATACTTTCATATCTTGGTGTGCCGAGGACAAGGTATGAAGTAGGAATGGGTCATTTTTTATGGAATGTTTGTGATTATCTCGATTCACTAATGATCATTGATACCTTAGCTAAAGGTGGAAAAAACATTCAGGTCTCCAATATAATCCCCTCTATGGTCCACTAAGGTCATTAGAAATTATTGTGTGATAAGGTATAATATTTTGTTTGAGTTTGTGGGTCCAAGTCCATGAAAAACATATGATGGAACCTTTGGTCATTTATACCACTAGTGCATAATGTCCCTTGTTATATCAAACTTAAGGATTATTCACCACATTTTTTTCTAGCATAATCCCCCTTCCCATTTCTTCCCAAAGAATCATTATCCCTAAACATGTCCTCCCATATAATATATACATCCTTATCTCCCTCCCCACATACCTGGACTTGAGTATATTTTGTATCATGATACAAAACAAAAAATAAGACATTAGGTATCTACCTCACGAATGTGCAGGACACTCCATGTTGCACATTCACCATGATTGAATAATGACTAAGAGAGGGAAAACTATCATATAACACCTAATACTATAAACAAATTTGGTTAAGAAATCTTCCATTTCCCTAACCAAGTGTTCTTTCGATACCCTTTCTAGAATATTTTGGTCATTTATTATCATTACATTGTCCATTCGATTGAAATTACATGCAGCATATCCACTAGCATAAATACATCCATCAACATATACACAAATAAGAAAATATCCATTACATTACCATCAATCCATCATTTATCCAATAATTAATTGCATTCATACACATTCATGTTCCATATACTAGTTCATTTATACATCCATGTATCCATCAAAACATTAAGTTGTTACACATAAACATATTCATTAATATATTAAATCATTTTTACCCATGTTAAGCCATACATCCATTTTACATATAATTATCATCATATGCATATCAACATCAACATAATAATCATCATACACATAGAACCATAAACATAAACCAGCACATCACATGAATAATCATAAGCATACACAATATAAACATCCTACATAAAACATGTCAACATCATAAACATCATAATAAATTTCCATATACATATAAACCAAATCAACATATACATAAACCATATAGGTAGAACCCATGATATCATATATATATATATATATATATATATATATATATTAAAACAATACAATGTCATGATACATGTACAAAAAGTCTCATGTGCGAACAAAAGCCAACCCCCTCTGGGGTAAAAATCCAAAGATTCATAATCAACCTATGCATAGATACCCTATGCTTCCTACATTTGAATGGGATGGTTTATTAGAATATCTATTTGATGGCTATGGATCTCGCTATAGCAAAGGCCCCATAGTCACTAATGGTCCTAATCTCATCAGTCTATGAGACTTGCTCTTGATAGTAACACTAGCTAGTCTTTGCTCTAGTGAAACTACCTCCTCATATAATCTCCTCCATCACTCAACCTCCCTCGTATCCCATCCATACTCTAAAAAATGCATAATCTATCCCACTATCACCTCCAAATTGGTGAGCAGTACCTCACTCCTACCTCAATTTGGCTACATTTTCTCAAAGTTTATCCCACTCTCCTATGATCACTTCCATCTATCCTCCATCATCTCCCCCTATCTCCACATCCCCCTCCATCCAACAATGCCTATAAGTAGGCAACATATGCTCTTGCCACATCTCTCTCTATTGTCACTAGTACCAACTGACCATCCATATATCCCTGTAATTGGGCCACATTTTCCCTCACCATATCTCTCTTACCAACCACCTATAAATTATCTTATTGAGCTTGGTCTTGCTCCTAAAAAAGTTGATATCTCTCTATAGTCAGGTCTTGCACCTATGTCTGCATATCCTCTCTCCATAGTTGCACATGATGACCCTCTCCATCTCCCCCATCATCACCTCCACCCCCATCATCTCCATCACCACCATCACCATAATAATTGTCATCACCATCACCACTACTCTCCCCACTATCACCACTATCCCCACGACCACTACTACTATCACTTCTCTCACTACTACTTCTCTCCACAACTACTACCTAATCATGCAATACAGTCAAGAAGATAGGTTTGTGCCTTTCCCACCATATGTCATACTCACATATAATCCCTACATCTGCCACCCCTAGCTGCAAATCCCATGCCACTATAAGTATATCTCTCCTACTATAAAAAGTAGTATCATGCTCCATGTACCCACCCCATCTAGGAATCTCCTAGATCACCCAAGAAAAAAATACCTCTGCCTATGGATTTTTCTATCATTGACCAAACTGTCTCAATACTCGAACAAGGAGGTATCTCTCAATAATTATCGGGGTCCCCCCAAATAGGTAGTGTATCCTCTGTATGTGTGGAATATATAGGTGATCATCCTCCCACACCTCACAATCAAAGGTATGAATTTTAGACGAAGGTATCCATCTCATCTATAACTCTCCACCAATAATCTAATTGTCCCATGTGATTATGTCTCTGAAATCTTGCATACATAAATATGTAGGGCTATCCATTACACTATTGTCAATCACAAACTGGTCGTAAGACTGCAATATGCTTAAAAGCCACACATGCAGTAGATTCATGCCTACACCTAAAATTTTTCCATCCCTATACACAACACAATGCATCTCCTAGTATAGATCAACCAACATGGTAGTACCCCCAAGCATAAGTTGTCCCATCTGCTAGCATCCCCTTAAGCACTCCCACCCAGCCCACTGATAATACACAGGACCTCGTATTTGGCATCAAGGTACCTATAATCAAGGTATTTGTAAACAATGATAGTGTTGGCCATTATCCTATCCCGACTTCCAAATCCAACTCAACACCCCTGATGGGTAAATCCCTAGTCATAAACACCCACCATAAAATAGGTCTCCCACCATAAAGTTTGTACTATACAAGTTCATTGAGGAGTGGTACTCGTAGGATCTGCCATACATCCTCTAGGGTAATAGTAGCCTCCCTTGTTGGCAAATGGAAACTACTAGATCACTATGCCATCACTCTACCTATGAAGTCATCAAAGCTCAATGTGCTTGAATCCAAGACATCCTTGAAATGTAATATAAGGCCATCAGATGTAACCAATCCTCATCCACATATATCAATGCCTCTCGATACATCTTTTGGGACTTAAAATTTCATGCAAATTTTAGGTTGGGCCATATTGGAAAAGAGGATTTTAACACTCAAAAATTCAAGTGTAAAAGCAATCTCAAGAGTATTTTTTGAAAAATTATAATTTTGGATTTGTTCAATTTCAAACAAAATCACTTTGTGGACATGTTTATTTATCATGTGGGAGTGTTTGTACAAATTTTCAGCTTCATACGATTTGGTTTGACAAAGTTTCAGAAGGCCAAGATTGAAGGGTTTTTTATAAAATCTATTGTTAGTATAGTGAAAATTCTGTTAAAATGGTCAACTTTGAGGGTAAATACTAAGAAAATGGATGATGATTTAAACAAACTAATTGGTGCCTTCAATTCTCTATACCAAAGTCTACCTCCATGCCAATTTTCAGGGTGTTTGGACATCATTTGGTATTTTTTCAAAATCAAAATCAAATGAGTTTTACACAGTTTGACAGGTGCAATTTTTCAAAAAATGTTGAATGGGAAACTTTGAGTGTTAACAGTTTTCAGTCTGGATCATTTTGTGCCAAATCATCTGGTAAACATGTTCCCCTATCATGGCTCAACATACTAGTGCATTTTCATGGCTTTTCAACATCATTTGATCGGTTTTCAAAATCCATTTTGGAGGCTACCTAGCTCATTTTCATCACTGTGCAACAAAGAAAAAGTGCATCGGCAAGACAGGTTTGAGGTCTTGCCGAATCTGCAAGACATATTTGAGGTCTTTCCGAATCGACAAGACATGAAAGATTTTTCAAATGTCTTGGCAACTTCATATGTCTCGACGATATCTACAAGAGTTTTCAAATGTCTTGGCAACTTCATATGTCTCAGTGACATCTGCAAGAGTTTTCAAATGTCTTGGTGACTTCATATGTCTCAGCGATATCTACAAGAGTTTTCAAATGTCTTGGTGACTTCATATGTCTCGGTGACATCTGTAAGAGTTTTCAAATGTCTTGGCGACTTCATATGTCTCGGCGACATCTGCAAGAGTTTTCAAATGTCTTGGTGACTTCATATGTCTCGACGACATCTGCAAGAGTCTTTCAAATGTCTTGGTGAATTCATATGTCTTAGTGACATATTCAAGATTTTTCAAATGTCTTGGCAACTTCATATGTCTCACCAATATCTGCAAGACTCTTGGCGATATCTGCAAAACATGAATAAGTTTTTCAAATGTCTTGGTGGCTTCATATGTCTTGGCAATATTTGCAAGAGTGGTTTGATGTCTTGGCGATATCTGCAAGACATCAATTATGTCTCGGTGATACAATCTTCCTACAAAAATTTGAATTGGCAAAACTTTTTGATATCAATGTAAGATAAAATAATGCTTCATGTTTTTTTAGGTTACCCAGATGTGAGGGTGTATGGTCTTAATGCAAACAAAAAATTGAATGAAATATTCTTATGGTGGAAATCGATAATACTTTGAGGAAAAATAAATTGTATTCATTTTATCGAGGGGATTTAAAAGTGGAGAATTATTTTATTCATGAGAAGCATAAAGGGTAAAAGATTATGAAATATTTGCACTAGAAGGAAATATATTTTTTTACCAAAGGTGTAAGAGTGTTTTGGGAGGAAAAATATTTTTATGGAAGAATTAACCAATTAGGTAATTATTTTACCTAAAAAATATTTTCATGTGAAAGCATAAATAAATCAATTTGCATCAAGAGGATAAAATGGGATAATGATTTTTACTCAAAGGAAATATTGGAGATACATACCGGTAAAAAAGTAAAGTGAAGATTTCCAACAAAGGAAGATTATTGAATTAATTTTCATGAGGGAAAAAAGAAAACGAAGATTAAAATATTTTAATTTTCCAAAAGAGAAATTGATTAAATATTTTATTTACCGATGATAATTGAAGAGTTGCACTAGACGGATGTTGTGAAGAGTCACAACCCTAAAGAAACAATGTATATATGTACAATAAAATTAGGTCATTAAGGGGAGGATATTTAGGGAGAAATAAGTAGGTTAGGTAGTTGGATAGGGTGAACTGTTGCCAAAATAAATATCATGTTGAACATTGTAAAATCTTTTAAAATTATATAATGGAGAAGAACATATTTATCTAGTGATCCAATTATGGTGTCAACTGTTTGTTGAATTTATTGAAAACATTATCTAGTTGTCTCCAAGGTTGTTATTTCTTGATTATTTAAATTGAAATATCAAGGATATTATTCAATTTATCAAAGAACACTTGCTACTATTGTGTGCTTCAGTTAATTGGTTCCTACAAGACAAGATTAAATCCTTCTAATTAATCACAATAATTTGGAAAAGGGCATTTGGATTATTAAGAAGAATCCCATAATTACACTCTTTCCTATTTATACAAGTTATAAACATAAAAGTGCCAAACAATTTGAATTATAGCCATTAAGCAAGTCACCCATTATACAAATCTTGACTCCATTAGCCCAACAGAAGCAGGCACTGGTCACACTATTCACATCTTAGAATTTCATAAAACCTTATTAAACCATCCACATTTCAAATTCAATACTAGGAGTAGGAGTAGTCAGCAAGATTTTTATCTATTATATTTGTGCCATTGTAATAGATCCATCAAATCAATCAAGTCATACAATTTTAAGTTTGCTTCATTCATATAGGTACACCCACCTAGGTCTAGCAGCACCTGAAGAGAAGAAGGTCTAAACCATTTGGACTTGTCTATTACCTTGAAACGTATCAAGATATTGGCAACCTCTTGAGGCATTTTGCCTATGTTTTTGAGACATAACAACATCAACATGATTTCCATCCACCATTCTCAAGATTGGAGGATCTTTAGCTCCCCCTGCATCATGCCATGTACTAAAATCAGCCATTAAACCAAATCATTTGTTTACTTCTTCACCTAAAACCCTCGCACACTTGTAGTTTCTATAAAGTTCCACTCTTTCTTTTAGCACAACTACCATTCTTTTTGGTGCAAGAATGTCTTTTTCTAAGCTAAGCATCACTTTGCACAGGTGTCAACTTTTCATCTATAGGTGTGATGTTCAACGACGAATGCACCACTTTACAAAAGCATCAAAATAATCTATACCCCCTACATGACCCCGAATGGAGGCACACCTTTCACCAATGCGTATTTTGCAAGTGCAACAAACACATGCACCAAAATTTTGCACATAGGTTCTAAAACACTCTATAGGTGGGGAATTGCATGGGCATTGTTTTTTAAGTTGCAAGCACCACAATCACACCTTTAAGCACAAATTTCTAAAGGTATGCCCTCCCTTTGCTACCTTTTAAACCCTAATTTTACCTATCTTCACACCCCTAAACTAGCCTAAAACCTAACAGATAGAGCACATATCAAGTCACCTACATCCTCCAATTATTGGTACTCTTGAACCCTCTCAAAATGATGCAAATGACTTGGAACTTATGCCATGCCTCCTCACTGCTTCCTAGCTCCTCTCTTATGTAATGCTAAGGGTTCCAATCACTCAAATGGAGGCATACTTCACAATAATGGGTCCTTCATCATGTGACTACTTCAATTGGACATGGTTCAACATGGTTACAAATCACAAAATAGGTATTAACTCCCCAAATTATTCAAGAAGCATTTAAAACACTTTATGCTTGTGGACACAACAAAAGTAAACCATTAATGGCCTCAAGATCTCAAACTTTACAAAATACAGACTTTCTTTTGGTCTTCCCCAAACTATCCATTTGCACATTCAAGGATCACAAATACCACATGGGTTCCAAGGTTCAAATATGCTTAACCAACACTTGGAAAAACTTCTACAGAGTTAAAAGAACATGATAAACACAACTAAACCACACAAGGAATCAAACTTCACCAATTTTCAAGTTTCCTTATCAACCACTCTTAACCCAAGTAGGTCTCCAACAATAAATAATCCTTCTCAAATCTCAAGAAGATCCCTAATCGCCACTGTGAAAAACATATCTAGATACTCCTTTGTTCCTCCTAAAACATAGCAAAAAGTCAGCATAGGGTTCTTTGAAAAAAAGGACTCAAAAAGTGACTGTCCCGGGTTCTCAATAGGCCTAATTAGGCTTATGCTCATGATGGTTTATTGGTTCCAATGGTTCTAGGAGTCCACAATCTTTACCATAACTTCAATCACTCTTAAGATGACCTGTACATGCTTTCCCAACTAATTCCCATGCTCCTTTACTAGTCCTTATCACCAAAACCCAGCCTCTATGCTCCTTGTTGACTCACCAAACACAGTTATACAAACTAGGGCTTCATTGTATCTACCTAAACCCTTATCCTTAGACCCTCAAACTTGGAGATCTATTAGAATATATATCCTTTTGTACACCAACTTGTAGGAGTTTTCAATAAGAAGAATTAGAGAAATAGAATTTTAATTGCTTACTGTGACCTTATATCAAGGTTTTAATTGCCTGAGATAAATGGCTTATAACTTTCACAAAATTGAATGGATTTTCTTGAAACCAAAAAAATCTTAGGAATGGGATTCCAAATACTTGCTTACCAAATCAATTTCAAGCCCTAGGAAATTTGTACACACACGTGCTAATGCAAGAAAGAGTAAATAATGTTGGAAATTGACAGAAATAGAGTGTTTTTATTGAACTTATCACACCTACATCATCCCCCTCCCTTCCTCAAAGCTGGTGAAGATTCAAAATGATTTTATAAATAAAAACCAATGGCTTAAACTAAATTTATAACTACCTAACTCTTGACATTCCACCATTTTGCACTTTTTTGCATTTTTAGAATATTGCCATTACAACAATTTGGCAGCTTTTACATTATTTAGAAATATCAACCCTATGGAATATAAATGTCTCAAATTATCTCAATATGGTATATTAGACCTTATTACAGACTTGAAACATCACAAATGAACCAAAACTAGAGTTGCCTCATGGAGGCATGTACTTGCTAGGGTGTTCTTGCACCATACTCTCGACCAAATGAAAACTCCAAGTCCTCTTGGATTACATGTAGTAACAAGTCTTCATCATTAAATGCTCCTCCTTGTAGTATTCTATGCTTTGCTTCTTGAAACAACTCCATTTAATCTTCATCTTCACCTTTGGTTTTATTTGGTCTATGCCAACTTGTCTCTACTTTGTATTGTTTCTATGAATCTACCCCTTCATGCTTTGATGTATTACAATATTTGTCTCAACTCTTTGGCCTTCTTCTTCCATCTGTTGCATCTTAACCATTATTTTGTTCCTCATCAAAAGTGTTATCACAACAAGGAAATGATATATTGTCTCTACCATACTATCATGCCTCTTCAACTTATTTTGTGTCTTCATTTCATGATTTCCCTCCAAAATTTGATCCTTCACCCCTGTTGTAATTTCATCTTCATGTTTGGGGATGACTGTAACCTCTATCTTCCTTTCTTGTTCATCACCTTTTTTTATCAAAGGCTCTTTTTTCTTCATTACTAGTTCTAGTGCTTTCATTTTCCTTCTCCTGTGAACTATCTTCTTAATGGGCCATACAACTTTCTTCTTCATTGTCAAGTTCCAATTGAGTACTCTTTTGAGCAACTACTCCATCTCATCTTCATGCCTTCTTATAATCTCTTACATAGCTTGCCTTATTTCTCTTATCTCTTTCTCAACCTCTATTTTCCTAATCTTTTTCTCTTTCCTCTTCCTCTTTTTCTCTTCTTGCTTCTTCTTCCTTTGTGAAACCTCTTCCTACAAGTTCCTTCTCAACAAATACATATTCTCTTCAAGAAAGTCCCTTTAATCTTTCTTCCATATTTTTGTCTTTGCCTCACCTAGGTCTCTTCTCTTTTCCTCTACCTAGTCTCTTGGCAATCAAGTTCTCTCTTCAACTTGCACAAACACAAGAACACAAACACCAAACTCTCTTTCCTATACCTTTTGATCTCTAATACCAATTGATGCAATGTAGGGGTTCAATCACTCAATTGGAGCCATAATTCACAATAATGGGTCCTTCATCATGCGACTACTTCAATTGGACATGTCTCAACATGGTTACAAATCACAAAATAGGTATTAACTTCCTAAATTCAACAATCATTTAGAAAATTTTATGCTTGTGGACACAACACAAATAAACCATTAATGACCTCAAGATCTCAAACTTCACAAAATACAAACTTTCTTTTGGTATGCCCCAAACTACCTATTCGCACATTCAAGGATCACAAACACCACATGGGTTCCAAGGTTCAAAGAGGCTTAACCAACACTTGGAAAGTCTTCTAAAGAGTTAAAAGAACATGATAAACACAAATAGACCACACAAGGAATCAGACTTCATCAATGTTCAAGTTTCCTTATCAACCACTCTCAACCCAAGTAGGTCTCCAACAAGAAACAACCCTTCTCAACTCTCAAAGCAAATCCACAATCACCACTATGAAAAAAATACCTAGATACCCCTTTGGTCCTCCTAAAACATATCAAAAATTTAGCATATGGTTCTTTGAAACAAAGGACTCAAAAAGTGACAGTCTTGGGTTCTCAATAGGCCTAATTAGGCTTATGCTCATGAGGGTTTATTGGTTCCAATGGTTCTAGGACTCCGCACTCTTTACCATCAATTTAATTAATCTTAAGATGACCTATACATGATTTACCAACCAATTCCCATGCTCCTTTATTGACTTATCACCAAAACCCAACCTCTATGCTCCTTATTGACCCACAAAACATAGTTTAACAAACTAGGGCTTCATTGTATGCACCCAAATCCTTATCCTCAGACCTTGCAACTTGGATATATATATATATATAAATATATATATATATATATATATATATATATATATATATATATATATATATCCCTCTATACACCAATCTGTAGGAGTTTTCACCGATAAGAATTAGAGAAATACAATTTTAGTTGCTTACTATGACCCTAAATCAGGGTTTTGACCGCCTAAGACAATTTGCTTATAACTTTCACAAAATTGAATGGATTTTCATGAAACCAAAAAAGGGTTATGAAGCAGATTCCAAGTACTTTAATACGAAATCAATTTCAAGCCCTAGGCATGTCATACACACATGTGCTAATGCAAGAAATGTAAATAATGATGGAAATTGATAGAAATAGTGTTTTTATTGAACTTCGCACACCTACATCAACCCCCCTCCCTTCCTCAAAGTTTGTGAGGCTTCAAAATGATTTTATAAATCAAAACCAATGACTCAAATTAAATTTCTAACTACCTAACTCTTGACATTCCACCATTTTGCACTTTTTTGCATGTTTACAATATTGCCATTACAACAATTTGGCAACTTTTACATTATTTAGCAACATTAACCCTATGGACTCTAAATGACTCAAATTACCTCAATATGGTCTATTAGACCTTATTACAAAGTTGAAACATCACATTTGAACCAAAACTAGAGTTTCCTCATGGAGGCATGTACTTTCTAGGGTGCTCTTGCACCACTCTCCATCAATCACAAGGTTGAAAAAGACTTTTTAGGTGCACCTAAGGCCTATTTATAGGATTTAAACCTAATTTCTCTCCCCAAACCCTAATTTATTCTATATTTGATGCATCAAAAGTCCCATATACCCTTCCTTTTTTATCTTATTTCTCCATTTCTTTTCCCGATTTTTGCCATTTTCCTCTCCTACACCATTCTACATCATCCTGACCCGCCTATTTTGAGGTGCCAACCAACAATATTTTTTGCCAATTTTTTTTCTAGTCAACCTCTCTAGAGACCATCACCTCTCAACACACCTTCTAATTCACTATGGAAAAAATTTAAATTCCTTTGATGTAGTAGCACTATGGATGCCACATCAAAGAGGGGAAAAATGTAGTCACCCTAATCTTGACAACATTTCTTCTTAATTAATTAAATATTGTCATTTTAATTAATTAGGTATGTGCAGGATCATGATGGGCTAAAAAGTGGCAATATGATGGGCATGTGACTGAGGAATTTTTTTTACCCAAAATCGATGAAATGAAAAGGGTTTTTAAAGGAGATTCTCAGCTTTCCATCAATATAAATTATGCTTTACTTTAAATTTAATAAGTAATTATTATTTATTTTCTATTCAAATTATGACTAAAGTCCTAATTGATAGGCTAATTGAAAAACATTGATAGATTTCAAATGGTATCACATTTTTTGAATCCAAAACATGCATCACAAAATATAGGATTACAAAAAAAATTGAATTTCATGAAGTTTTGACAAAGTTAAGGTGGTCAGACATACGAGTTTTTATATTTTTTTAAAAATTGTAATACAAAATTCATAATTAATTATTCACTTGGAAAAAAATACAAACAAATATGCATCACACTGAGGCATGAGTCCTCTACTTATATTTAAAATATTATAAAAAAATATTATCATTTTATTGTGATTAGGGTGGTCAAATAGACACCTACTTCTTATTTTTTCCCTAAAATTTAAGTACCACTACATTGAAATTTCAAATTTTCACCAAATAGATTTTTTTTTCAACAAACCTAGTAGTTTAGAAACTGTATTCAATTTTATATAGATTCTATTCTTACATATTTTTGAAATAATATAGATAACTTATTCAAATTTTTACATCAAGTTGCCTAACTCTGATTTTTTTGAATTTTTTGCCACTTAAGGGCCTATTTTTTCCATGATGATCCTACACATACCCAATTTTCCCCTTCTTAGCCTTAATTAATTAAATATTTATTATTTAATTAATTATTCCATCTTCTTCTTATAATTAATTAAATATTTGAATTATTTAATTAATTCCACCATTATTTTCAATCCTTCTAATCCTATTTGAGCTAATTAATCCTTGATTAGTTAACCTTATTCACCTCCTAACCATAATTATCTCATTCTCCAACTTTTAACTCTAACCTAGTTAATAAATACATGGTTTATTGACTCAACCTACCCTATTAAATTAATTAATCCTTGATTAATTAATCTAAGAATCCCTAGTAATCATCATTACCAATTTTCTCCTAATTTTTAATTCCTTCGTTTCTCCTCAAACTTGTCTCATAATGACAAGTGTCAAGCCTCTCTATCACCTCCTCTCACACGTGTGAGATCTCACCTACCACCACTAACTATTACTCCCTCTTACACATAGCATACAAAATAAGACGACCTCTCTATCCAAGGTATGGTCACACATGTGCGAGCACACCTCATCCCTTATATCTCTCTCCATTGTGACACATGCCACAATGCTCTTGATCCACACCTCTTTCAATCTCATCCCTTGATTAGCCAAGCAATCTTATCCCTCCATTCTCCCCATTCAATTTCTATAAATTGGAGCCTAATTTCCTCATTTAATCATCTAGAGTAACCATAGCCTTATTATAATAGAAATTGAGTGAGCAATCCACATTCAAGCACAACACTATGAACAAATCTTCAAGTCTTTGGCTGCAACTTGAGCTCAATCCATGGAGAGGAATTGAAGGTATAATTTTTTTTATGCATTGAGTACATATTGTTTATGCTTTATTTTCCTTTGATTATCATTTACCCTCTCATTATAGACTTAACCCTCAAGATTGACAATTTGGGGATCAAAATTCTCAGTTAATTGTGAAAGTAATGCATACTCATAGAATTAACCTCTAGATTTAAATAATTTTAAACTAATTTTTTCTTAGGATAAAACACTAATACTTAATATAGGATCCCATAAAAAAACATATTATATTAAAATATTAAATGTAATATTAAAGGTCATATTAGCTTTAGTTAGTCATTAGTTAACTTAGTTAATGTTTAGTAACTTCCATTTGCACTTTAGTTCGTTTTAGCATCTTTCTAATTTCTATTTTAGTTTGTTTTAGTTTACGATGGTTTCTTTTTAGAAACTTCATCTTGTAATTTTCTATATAAGGAGCTTTCATCTCCTCTTGTAAACATTCAATAGTGAATATCAATTATCTTTTGATGGTATCCCAGCTTAGGTTTGAACATGATTAGTTTTAGCTTTTTTTTTTGAAAGATTTTTTTTCTTAGAAATTGTTTTTAAAATAAAAGTTTTTTTTAGTGAAGTCTTTTGAGGAAGAATTTTCGAGTTGGATCTATGAAGAATATCATGGATTTTAGTGAAGTTTATGTTGCAGTTGTTTGTGAAAAATTTCATGGGTTTTCGTTCTGGAAAATGACTTTTTTTGTGTACCTTCCTATGTCGAGCTTTTGAAGATTTTTCCATATTTTTTAAGGTCAACTCACATTTTTTTGGGCATGAGACTATGCTTTTCAGTAGCAATTTTTTTCTTGAAACTCATGGATTTTGAATAATGCCTTTCAAAAGGGTTTTTTAATCAAATAAATCATGACTATCAAGCTTTTTCAAGGGTCTTTGAGGATTTTTGCTAGCGTGTTTGTGTTTCTAGGTGCTTGTTGCAGTCATGACTATGTTTTTTTCATGATTTTTAGGGTTTGATGCATTGTGACCCTTTTTCATTTTGAAAAGTATTCATCTGCAACCCATTTTTTTATACTAGACATGACGGGTTTTTGAAGTATTTTTTGGATGAATTTTTGTAGCTTTGTTCTTCTATTTTTTGGCATGATTTGAGTCATGATGGATTTTGCATGTCCTCTCGCCACTCATGATTCTTCTTCATCTTTTCATATGATTTTGTTAGGGTAGTTTGTGGTTTCTAGGTATGATTTTACTGCCTTTCTTGGGTATTGATAGTTGCAACTAGGTTTTTAAAAATTTTGTGAGTTGAAGATGATTTTACTAGGGTTTCTTGTAGCTTTTGTTAACCAACTGGGATTCTGTTGATGAAAAGAAGGATTTCATATTTTTTAAATTTTTTTGACAATTTTTTTTGGAAAAAAGAATTGTTCCTTGAGCCAGTTTTGATAGAATTTTTCTAGGAAAAATAAAATTTTGCAAAGAGTTTTTAGTGATTTTTTCTGAAAAATTTACTAAGTGTTGTTTTATGAAGAGATTTTTAACGATTTTTTCCTATCTAAAAAATCGTTGGTTGCTACTAGGGTTTGTAGACTAGTTTTTTGCATGATTTTTTTCTCAACAAAAAATCTTGCACCTAAAGATTTTAAAGAGTTTTTGAAATTTTTTCTATAAATATTTTGTAGTTTAGAAGTTTTTTGAAGATTTTTTCTAAAAAAATTCTCACTTTTTTAGATTTTTTGAAGGTTTTCTAAAAAATCTTATAGTTTGTAAGTTGTACTTGTTGATTGTCCAGTGTTTTTCTAGTTGATCATAGTGTAATCAAGGGAAAATCAGATTGTTAGATTTGTTAGATCAATAACATTAAAATCCATTGAAATAACGAAGTACAAAGGAAAAGTGATGAAAATAAATAGGAAATATATTACCAAGAATCTCCATCTTCCATGCTTCACCTTCGTTACACCTCCTAGCTTGCAGTAAATGAAGATGCCCTCATATTTGTATGAGCAACTATGACGAGTGACAAGACCAAAGCAAGTTTTGAAGGATTTACTTGAAATCTAAATGCCTATGTCTAAGAGCCAATGTCTATGCCTATGCTTAAAACAAATGCCAATATTTAAATACTACAATTGCCTATGACAATAAGTGTGAAACTAAGTAAATGCCTATAATAATTAGGTAAAATGTCAAAATGAGTGTGTCTTTGAAAAATGAGAAGAAGATGGCATTTTATAGAAAATGCCATTTTGAATGGACGAACGAGATAAATAAATGAAATGAATGATCCAGATTACACCTAAGAATCCCTAATTAGGGTTAGGGCAAAATCCTTAATCGAATGGTCAGAATAAAATCGGATTGATGGTGGAGAATGAATGAGACAAATTAATTAGAAAATAAAGATTTTTGAAAAATCAAGAAGATAAGATTATCTGATTTGCAAGATTCGAAAAATCAAAGAGATAAGATGTGGACTGAAGATAAGATTTGAAAAATCAAGAATCTGCCTGATTGCTCGATTTTTGGAAGATTAATTACTAATTTGAATTAAAATAATTCAAATTATAGATTTTGAGAAATAATAAATAATCTTTTTTAGATTATTTATCAAAAAGGACTGACAGTTAGAATTGACATGACATTTTAAATAATTTAATTTATTTAAAATGAGAGGAATATGAAATTAGCGATTAAATAATTAAATTTAATTATTTAATTTAGGAGATGAGATTAATTAATTAAATAAATTAATCAATTTATTTAATTAAGACAGTTAGTGACGTATTTAATAAATAAATGAAATTTATTTATTTAATAATCAAGAAGAATTAAATGACAAAGGGGAATTAAGAAATTGATTTAATTAAAGAAAGACTTAGACAGTTAATGACGTATTTAATAAATAAATTAAATTTATTTATTTAATAATCAAGAGGAATGAAAGAACATGAATTAATTAAATAATCATGAATTATTTAATCAATAGTTGAATGTGGACCAAGGACATAATTAAATGACATAATTATGCTAGGACGAAAGTGGTAAAAATGAAGCTTGCAGGCCTAGGTCATTTTTAGGTGTCTACACATAGTGTTACCTTATTTTTCATGCTTTGGAAAATGGGAGGGATGGCATCTTTTTCCAATATCATTTTAGAAAATACGTAGAGGTTCAACAAAAAATTCTAATACCGGGAACTAGAAGATGCTCAATTTTTGAGTGTCTGTATCTTGATTTGATTGTTCTATAGGAAATTATCGATAATTGTATGATGTTTATGCTTCTCTAGTTATCAGTCATTGATGATAAGTTTCCAGAAGAATTTGGGTAGACTAAGTTTATGTGTGTACGATGATCATCAAGGGAGGGTATTAAAATATTAAATGTAATATTAATGGTCATCTTAGCTTTATTTAGTCATCAATTAACTTAGTTAACTTTTAGTAACTTCTGTTTGCACTTTAGTTCGTTTTAGCATATTTTTTATTTCTATTTTAGTTTTCTTCAGTTTACGATGGCTTCTTTTTATAAACATTGTCTTGTAACTTTCTATATAAGGATCTTTTTTCTCCTCCTGTAAACATTTAATCATGAATATCAATTATCTTTTCATATTATACCCATCATTCTATTAAAAAAAATAGAAAAATGAATACTCACAAGTATCAATTTTGTGCTTCTCAAAAATATGTTAGACTCATATTTGTCTCATACCTTTGTACAACCTTTAAAATAGTAAAAAAAATAACACTTAAATTTCATTGAATAACATGACCTAAATAAACCACAATATGAAAACTAGCTCTCTTATTCCTAGAAACACAAATTTATATCAAATTCATCAAATTGTAAGAGCCATAATATAATTTAGTAAGAAATATAGTCTCAAGTATCAAGGAGTAGGTAGAATAATTCATAAGTGCAAATTTATTTGTTTTCTTCTCTTAGGGTTTCAATTTTATCTTCTCTAGAGTTTGTATCTCTTTCCCCTACTGACTCAACTCTAATATTTGAATATAATTTATAATTTTAGATTTAATTAACATGAATCAGACTTTGATAAGTTATACATTCATCTTATTTAAATTATACATAGATTCCAAATAAAATCTCTATGTTAAATTCACTATATTTAGTAGTTCCTCTTTAGAATCTACTAATTTTTTAGTTTCAATCAATGCTAAATTGAATTCTTTATTGAATTGTATGCTAAACCTTTGTTCTCTATCTAGAAAAGATTATTATAATTTTAAAAAAACTCCAAATCTCGTCAAATCTTCATTGTTTGAAACTTGTGTGTAACATTTTCTAAGGTTCTCTATGCTTATATGACTATTTAATCCTAGATCATAGTTACTTTTGTACTCATTTAAATTCTTTAATTATAAAAATATATTTTCTTTCTTTGGTTAATTATATCAACTTATTTATATTAGTTGTGGCATAGTTATCTAATTTACTCTCTTCATTGTGCAAGTTTTATGTTATTATTAACACATTGGTTCATTTATATCTTATCGAAATTAAATTTCATTCAAATTTAGTGGATGATATTTCATTCAAGTAGTTTTTTGATATTTTTTACATTTTACTTTACCTATGAAGGACACATAATCTACTGAGAGAGGGGGTGAATCAATAGATCATAAAATTCCTAAATTCTTAAACCTTTGCTATAGTTGTATGATTCTTCACAACAAACCCCACATATGTAATTGAAGCATAAACCAACAAAACATAATAGCATAGAGCACACACGCCAAATGCATGTGGAAACCCAAGATGTGAAAAACCACTGTGAGAATAGCTTCTTGGATCTACTGCCCAAATCCAACCTCACAATGTAGAAATGTACAAGTGAGTTTTACACACTGAAGTAGGTGGAGACAAAAATCCCCTAATTTACTTGTAGGAACCAACCTATTAGAGACACAAATCCCCTGATGAAATAACACAAGTAGAACACCAATCCTACTAGAATACAATGTAAAGCTTACAGATCTAAAATATAACTCAAGCGTGTGCTAGAGTCACTACTGACACTCCTCACTGAGAATGATCTTTTGATATGTTCATACTCTCTTTTCTTCATAGTTTTATACTCAAAACCACTTCACTCAATCACAATTGATACATTTGAAACAACTGAAAAATACAATGCATTTGAATAGTTGAAATATATACATGACATTACATTTACACTCTTCTATGTCAACCATGGATCTACAAAGAGCCATGATGACATGAGGTGGACCTAAATTCAAATTACATGAAACATGTAGCATAATGGTCCAAGCATAAATTTCTTATTCCCAAGATAAATTGATACCATGCACTACCATAGGAACCTTAAGAAGGTCCTATCTTAACACCACATGTAAGACTTGAATTTTGCATGCTACTAGTTGTTATTGCACATTCCTTGAATTTTGAATAAGTTGAGGAACCTTCTATCACTTCAAAATTATTGCACACTAAACATATCCTCTAGAAACTTAGGAAATTAATAAAACAAATTTAGGCATACTCTAATTCAAAACCATGAAGCAACACTATATTTCTAAAAGAAATTCCAATCACATTCTATACTACTAGAGAAATCTCCCATCCCGAAACATATCCTTGCATAGAATTTCAAACTACCACAAAATATTGACAACATACTTTGCATGGTATAATAAGCATCAAATACACTCCAACTATCGGAAGATAGTCATGTCTTAATAAAACTTGATTTGTGCTACTTGACATAAGATATGATTGATGTGACAACTTCTTCATGATTAACACTTTTGGATGAACAACACTTTATGTCATTGGAAATATAAGGAAATTTCAAAGCACTCCTACAATATCTTTCATCCTTGATAAATTTCACATCTGAAAGACTTGAAACCCTTTAACAACAACTAACAACAACCGTTAACATCAATGACAACATATGTTCAACAATCTCTCCCTTTGTCATTGATGACAAACAAAAAAATGTTGGGACAGCAAAAGAACTACTGAAAAGAACTACCATGCCACCAAACACACCTTTATAATGAATTCTTCTCTATATAATTTTAAATTCACTCTCTCCCTGTATGAAAGATACAACATTTTGAGATCATTATTATTTATGAATAATTCAGTATTTTAAGCTCACTTTTTCATTAATTCAACATTTTGAGTCCATTCTCTCCCTCTTTGACATTAATGAAAAAGGGTCAGCATTCCCACACTAATGCTTACTTCTACAAACTCACCTTTCTCCTCCTTTATTCATTTTTGGTACACTATACAATCCAAAATAACTATTTATCAAATAGACTCCCCTGAGTCAATGCTTCATTTCCTATGAAAAACACTATGTAAGACCACCAAGCCTTCTTGTGGTAGGGAGACCAAGCTCCCCCTCAACGTGTGCTTCCTTTCGATTTAAGAGGAGTGTGAAAAAACTTGCAACTTCTACCAAAGAAACTCAAATGTCTCCATAGGAAGCGGATTCGTGAATATATCTATTGCTTGCTCCTTTGTATCAACACACTTAAACTTAACCTCCTTCTCTGCAACCTTATCCCTCAAGAAATGATACTATTATCAAATAGCTTTTAACCCTACTAAATAAAAGATTCAGCAATCTAATGACACATGGAAACCTTTTTCAGATGTGGGTGATCTGAATGAAGAAGGAATCTCTAGAGTGAGTTGGTTCTCTGAATGATGGATCCTATTCTAAGTATCTTCTATGAAAAGGGATAGAAGGATAACTTGAAAATAAAACCTATGACTTAAGATGATTCACAAAACTTAATAATGACTTTGATATTTTTCTCACAAAACAGTCTTATATTTCTCTCACAAAATAGTCTTAAAAAAAACAATGAATTCACAATCTCTCATGAACACCAGTGCAAAATTGATTTGCATGAAGGTTTAGATTTAAACATAGAATGCAACCTACAATAAATGAACTTTCTGCATCAATGATCTGCAATAATAGGATATAAAGAGGACTTGTAAACAAAATCACAATATAAACATCATACTAAAACTGCAAGTTGAGACAAAAATTGGAGATAGGAATGTTTCCTTTATTAGATGGAGTGAAACTCTCAAAACTTGAGTACAAAAGTTTACAAGCTTTAAAGTGTTAAAAGCAAGAAACTAACATCTAAACTAAGAAGACGGAAGGAAAACTAAGTGTTTCTTCAATATATAGTCTCTAGAAACCCTAATCTGAGCTCACAAAGAAGCTCAAGGAAAAAAGCTTCAAACTATCTCAAAAGTTTGCATCAAAGCAGAAAAACCATATTGTTTCCATGATCATACTGAAAAGCCTCTAAAACTAGGCTAAATCTACTTTAAAAGCCAGAAAAACACCTTATCTCTCCAAGAGGAAACTCAAATCCGACCCAAGGTAGAAGAGCCCACATCAATTTGCTAAAAATAACAAGAAAACATAAAACAACTTATAAAGTATTGTTTTATGACTCTGCTTTAGGGTAAGTGCACCAAGATGGTTCCCAAAAAAGGGGCTTAAGTGGCCACTTTTTTTCTGAAATCAGGAAATACTGACCTTGGACGTGAAATTGAGGATAGCTACACTCAATTTTTTGATGGAACAAAAACAAGGACCGCAGTGCTCCGAGTCTACTTTCTAAACTACTAATTTATTTTGAAAATGGTTGAGATTAAGGGGTTCAAAAGAGGGACACATAAAAATTGTTGTTGTTTCTGTCATAAAAACATAACATAGCAACTCTTGTGTGACCCGAGCACGGTGGAATTTTTTGTAGTATTTTTAAAATCACTCTAGTCAGAAGTTAGATAATAGTATGTAGTAAGTACTGGATATTTTCTGATAATTTTTTAATGAATATTTGATTTTTTATTAATTTTCTAAGTGGGAACTTCCTAAAAAGTAGAATTTTGGCCGTGCTCCCCCTCAAATTTTTTGAAACTAATAGATTTTTTTAATTTTTTTTTTTTTTAAAATTGTAGAATGGAGTCTAGTTTCTAAAAATATAATTTATTTCAAATTTAGATGAACGGTTAATTTATAGCAAAAAATACCAAACATTGCTTTTGAAGAAAAACGGACATACAATCAAAAGAAATTATGGATGAAAGGTTTAACATTGTTAGAAAGTGAAAAAAATTACATCGTTGGAAAGCTAATAAAGAACCTAACATTACCCATGTCTTCGATTTTCTTGATATTGAACCAGATGCAATCTTGATGGTGAGCACGAACCCGATTATGTGAAGATTTGTTGAATTTGAAAAAAAACACGTCTCTGGTCTTTGGGAATGCCCTCCAAGCCTTTAGGTTGGTATTCCAAGGCAAATACCAAAGCTAAGGCTCAAGGATTTCCAATGCAAGACATAACGCGTGCACGTTATAATGCGCACGCGTTATGTCTTGCTTTTGACATATTCCGAAGAGCATTACTAGCACCAAATACCGTGCTCACGTTATGTCTTCCCTTAGTTAAATGCCACTTTATTGAATGTTTGTATGTGTATGTATACTAGTGTGTAATGTATGTATGTTTATGGGAGGTAGGGTGGGAGTGGGAGGGGGTTTAGCATGGTAGAGCATGGGAGAGAGTGGCAGAGTGGG
>VDFB02155566.1:0-29095 GCA_007258455.2 Sequoia sempervirens
TAAGATTTCGAAGCTAAAATAGCCTGCGAGAGTTAAAAATAGCCTTTCGAAGAATTATTTTCAGCTTAAAATCTGAGATATGGGTTTTGTCTAGAAAAGGATTCTAAGACAACCCAGAATATCAGATTTGCGAAAATTCAACTTCTACTCGATCATACAAAGACTTTTCAGTTGAGAAAATTTTGGTACCAAGAACGAACGTTCTAAAGTTAAAAATTCGTGAAAAATCAAACGCACAAATTTAACTTGAGGAAATTATATGAGAATGATCCAGATACTGAAACTTGTAGAATTCGCCAATTTCAGGAACATGCACACTGTATTTTGAGAGAAATCTGAGACTGAAGGATGAAAAAGACGTTTTTATGATGCTTCTTCTGTGAAAATCGCCTTAGATTTCTTTAGATTACTGATAATTGTGAACTTTGATCCTGCAAAAAGATATGTTAGGTAAAATCGCCTCTGGAAATTGATGTGAAATTCGCCTTTGAACTGGAAGAATTCGCCTTTATTTGAAAACCACGAATTTATCGTCTTGAAATTTGCGCCTTTACTTTGAAGAAATTTGAATTTCGTTTTGAAGAAAATACAAATTGCAATGAAATTTGAGAATCCGCCTTTGACCTTTGAAGGATTGCGAATTGATAAAACCACGAATTTCCTTTGAATTTTGCGCCTTTGTGAAGAAAACCACGAATTTGCCTTTGCCTGGAGAAAATACAAATTCCTATGAGTTTTGAGAATTCGCCCTTTTGATATGAAATTCGCCTTTGAATATTGAAGGATTGCGAATTTCTTAAGGAAAACGCCTTTGAAACTTTGAAACTTATGAATTTCCCTTGAAGATGCGCGCCCCTATTCCTTCTTGAAGAAATACGAATTGCTTTGAAGTTTGCTTTGAAAATTAATAAAATTCGATTTCCCTTTGAAGATATGAATTTGCTTTTGAAAAACACGAATTTCTCTTAAGATTGAATTTCTCTTGAGAAATACGAATTTCTTTTGAAAGCTCTGTGAATAACAATGAAGATGGCGCCATGCTTTAAATAAGAAGAAATTCGCACCAATTGGTAACTGCAAGAATTGAAAACCCTGACAAAAATAGAAGATCTCTGATTGGTCCCTTTTAGTTCCACTGCCACTGACTGGAAGTTCGAATTTGAATAAATATAATAAAATATTTATTATCATGCAAATAGCAAAAGGCGCCAAAAATAGAAAATCGCCATCTTATGCTAAAATTGCAAATATTCTGAACTTCAGTGGACAATTTTGTTGAAGTCTTAGGATTCACCGTCGGGCTTCACCGATTCCGAAAAGTCATCTCTTGAGCTCATAGGCGTCCATTTGCTCAAGTTATTTCACTTTTTATTAACTCCCTATTTTATAGCCGACTGCATAGTAACAATTGGCCATCTTTGACACTGATTTCTGAATGACTGAGAGATGCTGAGATTGATCTGGAAAATTCATCGGAAAGCCTACTGAACAAGGAAGAAATGTCTGCTGGGAGACACAACTGCAAAATCCATTGTTTAACACCTTGAAAAATTAGGCGCCTCTGATTAAATTCATTTACGGGTTCCAGACTCACCATTTTCCTAAACTGCCATCTGACACTTCAAAAGGCTGCCGACGGCGAATGGTGAATCCTGCTGACAAGAAACGAAGCTTACTGCATGCCTGGAGACATTCTGCATCCAACGACTGTACACATGACCTCTGAAAGCTAAGTTAAGGGCCTCAAAAGTAAAAGCGCCCCTGGCTCTTAGTTGCACTGAGGTCATTTCGACGAAAATTGAACTTTCACCCAAGTACCCTACTTTGATCTCTGATATCTGAAGCTGAGATGACCCAATTCAGGCACTATCTGGCTTTAACCCGGACACCCGTATACCTATTAAGAGAAGTTTTCGAGGCTTAATGGCTAAACCGGCTTTAAGACCTCAAAAACTCAGTTGCTTATTTCCGGATTTAAAATTACCGCCCGTGACGGCATATTTTCCTCGATATCCCTGACTTTCAGCATTGCACCAAAGACTTCGCACGTATGAGCGACTGCCAAATCCCGAAGGCTGACGGCTAGGCTCGTTGGATAGATAAAATGATTACGCTCAAAAGCCGTGAAGACTTCGAACACGAACGAACTCATCTGATAGGCCTAAAGGCTAGGCGCCTCTAGACTTTAGAAATACACTGTAAATTGTTTGTTGGTCCGCCCGTGAAATTACGGTTTATAGAATCTCCGCCCACGACACTGAACGTATTTGATCGACAAGCAGATGATGCATCATGAGCTAGGCTAGAGTAGTACCGATGTCGAAGACTTCGCCCGCGAAATTTTGGCATCCGAAGGGTCCTTTAAACCAGCGCCCCTGGGCTGTACTTGCACTGGGAATCAACGGAGAAGCTCAGAAACATGAAAACTCCATTATAAGCTGATCTTCAGACGACTGCTGCCGGAGTTCTGAAACTCGGATGACTGTGTTTGATATCTCGTTGGATAAGCAGACTAATTGTGAATGGATTGACTGTATCCATTATCGAAAATGCCAAGATCTACCCCCTCTTTAAGATGGGCGCCCTCAGGCTAGAGGTGCGCTTTTGCCTGAAAGCGACAAAATTCTCACATCTGGAACTTTAGGGATTTCAACTTCTGACGCTGTTTGCCGGAGCTGTGAGTCTCGGAAAGCTTCGTCGGATAGCTTATTGGATAGCCAGACCAATTCTGAAGAGATTGACTGGATGCTTGAACGTTTTTAGCAACATCTTGACCTTCAACAAGCTGGGTGCCCTTGGGCTATAGTTGCGCTTTTATGCTTTTTCCTGAGAAATCTTCATAAATTAATGACTGAAAACTCTGTCTCGATCACTGGAATGACCGTATGCAACATGAAATGCTGTCGTGAGATGTCCCTCCATCGTGAAACGCTCCATTTTGAGTCTCTGCTTCAGGTTCTGATCAATATAACTGACTTTAACTGACAAACTATTGACAAAAACTCCATGCTTGATATTGCCCAAAACTTTATTTTACATCATTTTAGCAAAATTTAGACTTTTTATGCAAAACGCCTTGATGAAGCAAAAAATTTGGTTTGGGTACAACAAATATCATATATTAGCAAACACAATTCCCCAATTAATTCTCATTAAATGCATAAAAAGTTCCAAATGGTCTCAAACATGGTGAGAATACAATTACAAAGCAATAAGTAATAATGTCAAATCATACTTAATTCATGCAGCACTGGTAGTCATTAATTGAAAGACTTGCTTATAATGTCGAAAAGAAAGGAAAAATAACATAGCATCGAAGTTGGACTTTGACTATCCTCACACAGACATGAACTAAACAAATGCTTGCTTGCAAAGACCAAAAGAAACTACCTGAATAATGATCTTGGCACATTCATTGCATGGAAACATTGTCACATAAAGCCTCTGCAGGAAGAGGACCACAAATAACAAGATGATAAGATCAATAGATTCTCCAAATGGCCATCTATGCATTAAAAATAGAGATTAGTTATTTTCATTTTTTAACTGATAAACTAAAAAATGGCACCATGCAAATATCAGACCATTTTGTTGTAGACAAAATTTTACAAGTTACCATAACTATTGCAGGTGGACCCATGTCTGGGTGTTATCAAGTTACAAATCCATTCATATTTGTCTAGAATTAAAAGTTAATAAAATAGGAATGCAAAATCACGATCACTGTTTTGGTTGGTTGGAAATGTGCACAATGGTACAATAGTATTTAAACTCACTATCCCTCATTATAAATTTACCCTTAGCTGCTTACAAAATATCTTTTCATTCTCTTATGCAGGTCATGTTCAGAGATTGCTTCCATTATATCATTTGAATGGATTGTTTTCTATACACACTTCTGCTTTGAGTTTCGGCAATCACTCGGCTGACCCAAAAATTTGAAAAATGCTGGACTCAAAAGAAACTTGGCAATAACTCGGCAAATTTATTAAATATTAACAATTCATTAAATTTTTTAAATATGCTTTAAAAGCATGCATAGTACTGAATTCATAGACCATATCACTCATTTCCTCCATATATAGATCAAAATTAGAGTCAAATACACTTCATAGACCAAAAATTGAGTTTGAAATCTCAGTACATATAAACTTCTAATTTCAATATCAACAAATTTTTTTTTATTGCAAATAAAATTTTGCATACCATATATTTATTTTCCCTTTCGTTCTAATATTATTTTAGATTATGTACTACTTTTATTATACAAACTTATCAGCCTTCTTTATCCTACCGTATAAACCAAAAATTTACTTTTGTACGTGTATAGACTATAAACCAACGATTTACCTTTGCCTATGCATAAACCATTAAATTTGTACATGTCTTGAGAACTCGGATAATGCAATTTTAATCCCAGGGATGAGGAATACAAAGTTTACATATACCTATGACAAACCATTTATCGTTTGATTTTCACTATATGTAAATTATGTATGCTACAACTTTTACTAATTTTTTTAAGTTTTACTCTCTTTACATGGTGCTCTTAAATGAAGAGTTAGTGCAATTCAGTTTGAAAATATTCTGTAATATAGATTGGCCAATATGTTTATGTTTCTGATTGTTCTTCTGTAGTTTGTTTGACTGTACATTCAAGTCTATGTCTATCCATCTGTAAACTGTTTTTTGCAAAAAAAAATAAGCTTCAATACACTGTAAAAAATTTCTTATGTATTTTGAACCATCGCACCACTTTATGAATCTATAAATCAATAGGAAATCTGAATTCCATAATATTAAGGGTTCAGTCGTTCATCCGAAAAATTGAGGTGAAAGATTAAAAAAATGCACTCCTTATGATATTAAATGCTGGATGAGTTTTATCTAATGGACAAGTATGAGTGAGTTCCACAGATCTATTGCGAGTTTTCATATAACAGTATTCTTGGAGTAAGGCAAATTCACTTTAAGCTGACAGTGTGTACTGTGGAAAAAGTAAGAAATATAAGATCCAAAAATCAAAAATCAAAGAGTTTGCCTTACTCCAAGAATACTGCTTTAGGCTGACGGTGTGTACTATTTGCTTTAGGCTGATGGTGTGCATTATGCATGAGAAATATACGATTCAAAGCTTCTTTGCAAACTTGCATGAAGTAGCAAATGGTTGATTCAAAGAACTGCCTAAAAGGTCATGTAAAACTTATGGATGCCCTATAAGGCACACATTAGGATGAAGAATCAATGGGATGGCTATTGGTAACCATATGAAACTTGATATTCGTACTACCTGGTGTCTGTTTTTGTCATCAATCTAACATCATTTCTGTATCAAGTCAAGGCAAGTGATAGTTTTCTCCCATCAAGAAGTAAGGTTTTTGTGTTGTGGTCTTGTGTTTTGGCTAACTACTCTTGTAGGGTGATCAAGGTTGCACTATTCGAATTGAAAATGATAAGGTTCCTATTGATGATGACTACTGTAATGAAAGGCAAGTATGAACTGGCAAGGGTGATGAAGACTTCAAAGGAGTAAGGTGGCAAAATCCTGGGCAAAATCCTATCAAAGTTCCTCTTATTGGCCAAAAATTAGTTGCTCTCTATTCAAGTCCAGAACATGGCAAAGACATTATCAAAGTGCACCAAACAAAGAAATTGGCAGCAGGTTAAGTAAATTCCACCAGCAGTCATGAGGAAGATTGGCAAGCTCTTTAGTAAATTCTGTCTAAGTTAAAAGGCTAAAACAACATGATGTGAGGTACGCATTTATGGGTGGCTAAGCCACCTATTTTCTCAGCCAGGATGGGCAATATGTTAAGAAAACTCCACCTGGGTAATAAAACCATGGCAAATGCACCATTAAACTCTGCCCAGTCTTCCTAAGGAGTGGAAAACATCTTAACAAAGTGTGCCTAATACGTGAAAAGTAGTTTAAAAATTTAAACAGCATTAAAGCACACCAAATTGTGAGGAAACGTATCATGAAGCAGAGCGCACAATTGGAGGAGATTTTCCTTGGAAAATCAGCACCCTGCACTTACAAAACTGGCAATTATGTGAGTGATCAGCACTCAGCAATGAAAGGAGAAATAAGAACATATTAGAGTGCACATTTGTGATGGCAATGTGAAGATAAGTTTCTGCTCAAACATGTTCAAAAGATGGCAAATGGTTAAGAAATTACCACTCAGCTTATAGAAAAGATTAAAAACATAAAGAAGTGTACAAATTAAATCACAATGCCACCCAAAATCAGTGCCAAAAATCAAGGCAGAGACCTAAAAAAAGCATGGCATTGATATGTGAAGCCATATAACTCAGTCCAAGCACCCTAAATCAGTGGCAAACTCTTAGATCTGTGCTTGAATCACTTAAATGTGGCAATGTCTATAGTGCTTTCCACCAACCTCGACAGGGAAAAACACAGTCATGAAGAGAGGTGAACAAATGAGGTGGTTAAGCCACCAGAATTTTCCTCCAAGTGCATTTTTCCCTTGGCTTAACCACCTATAATTTCTGCCCAGCAGATTGAAGTTGGCTAAAGAGTAAGAAAAGAGCACCAAAGTAAGTTAGCTTCAAACATGGCAGGGTTTTACATTGGCATTGCCATCCCTTTCTTCCGCCTTGACTCTAGTAAGCCACCTTGTGAGAAAGCAAAAAAAAAGGAAAAAAGGCATGCAATCTGATGCTCAGAAAGGGTTTGGCAATCATCTTCAGCACATGGGTACCAATGATAATGAAAGGTGATTGAGGGGAGTATTTATAGCAGTTTGGTAGGGCTGTTCAGCCTGCTTTAGCACGTTAAAATGTGTAAAGTCAGATCTTTTATTGAAAACACTTCAGAAAACCCAGACCTCTGTTTCAATGAATGAGTTAACACATGTTGAATATAATTTTTGCAATCACCCAGAGTTTGATAGAATGTTGTGCAAAATTGACTGGTGAAACCCTATGATTTCTAAAAGATGGCTTTCAGCCATTCAAAGGGAAGAAGATGGCAGACTTGTACCAACATCAACAGTATTTTTCTTTTGCATTGCCTTAGCAGAGTTTTCGTATTGAAATAATCCTGCCTTCATTCAATAGATTTATCATGGTTGTAGGGATTCAATAATTTGCCAAAGACTCCAGAAGGTTCACCATATTCCAGAGGTTCCTACAGATTCAGCAGTTTCCAGTGAAAAGTTGTCTCAGATTTTCAAAAAGTCACTCGTGCTAAATTTCCATTTCCAACAGTAACTGCATCCAGCACTGGCAATTTATGAGCTGTAGAAAACAGCCTTTTATTAGGTCTTTTATTTCATTAATTGTTTTATAATTAGTTTACTTTAAAGTGGTTTTTCTTCTAGTTTGTTGGCATTTCAATTCACACCTATGGAATGCGGATTAGAAATGGACAGCTATGCACAGTTGAACTGCTCTTCAAATTAGGAGGGGAAGCTCCCTCTTCGCTGATGAAGCTTAAAAAAGAATACTAAACTACTGCCAATCTTTTTTTTGTTCTCAGCTGAGAGTACAAGGTTATAAAACTCTTCGCATCGCAGCTGAGGTTTTCTGCTTACTATGCACAGTTGAACTGCTCTTCAAATTAGGAGGGGAAGCTCCCTCTTCGCTGATGATGCTTAAAAAAGAATACTAAACTACTGCCAATCTCCTTTTGTTCTCAGCTGAGAGTACACGGTTATAAAACTCTTTGCGTCGCAGCTGAGGTTTTCTGCTTACTTGACTCTAACTGCAACATTGGCCTACTCTAAAGATGTTTCTGACAACTCAAGTAAACTCAAAGCTTGAGAATCAAAAATTAACAAGGAATGATTTGATCAATACAGAAGCTTAAACAAACTTACTTCCAAATCACACCTGAAGACTCATTGTACTTATAAGATGTTAACTGAAATAAAGATTATACAAGAAAAAACACATTAGACAAAAATATTGAAAGAGATTGAGACAATAGAGCAGAGCAAAGTAGGCATGAGATTTCCTTCCTCAAATTTCCAACAGCAATTATACTTCTGGGACAGCAGATTTGTAGCAAATACAGACTTACAGTTTAGCGATCAACCAGATTACACTTGACACAGATTGAACATTAACTGAACAATAATTTGCAGCAAAGGCAAGCTTGCAAACTTGCTCTTACACAAAGTGAACTGACACTAAATAACAAAGTTGCGGCAAAAGTAGGCTCGGCAATTTGTTATCAAAAATAATAGTTAGAAAATAATGGGCAAGTGTCACGATCCCTATTTTCTTATTACTCGGTTTAATTAATTGTAATTGTGTCGAGTAGATATTCAATTTGCAATAAAAGTGGTATTATTTAACATTGATGGAAGATAAATATGCTGCATAAAATATACATATAAATCTTATTTTTAATTATTTATTCCCAAGATTCAGTTACGGGAAACTGAAAAGAAATCTTTAAAGAAAAAAAAAAAAAGAGAAAAGAAAAAAAAAAGGGGATTGTTCTGAACTATCTACCTTCTTTGTCACGTCTCATACTTTGATGCTATTTTGACCATGACTTACTTTGATGCTATTTTGACCATGACTTACTTTGACGCTGTTTGACCATGACTTTGTGGGATTTAATATACAAATTATGATACGTGTTAGAGCAATATAATATACTACAATGCTTTGGAGTATGGAAATGTAGAAAAATAATTGTTTTCTTTCAGAATTATGAGTGCATTTTATATTAAAATGATACTAAATAGGAATGTTGATTTAATTATTGCCTAAATTTATATTTCTATACTGGATACTAATACACTTTCGTTTTTGCACGCCTGAGTGCATTTGAGTGGCAGGTGATCAAAGGCCAAGAGTGTGATTGAGGAAAAGAAGGTTAGCTTTCCGACAGGGTAAAAGAGGAGAAGCTCTCGATTACGCACACACCACTTAAAAACATGTAGCTGCATTAGGTCATGTTTGTTTTCAATATGATTGTTTGAAATTGATTAGCAGAGCAAAATTAAAATATAGTTTAATTAACCTTAAAAATTATGAAAAGAATATGGTTTATTCTATTTTAATTTATCCTTGTGCAATAAAAAGGAAAGAAAACCTGATTTTAAAAGAGATATAATATATAGGAAATTAAAGAAATATAACAAAACAAATAATAAAGTAAAAGTATTATGTTTGCATATAATGAAATAATTGGTTTATATAAAAGGGAAATATTTATGTTTGCTTATGGTTATTTTTTTCCCAAAATAAAAAGGAATGAACAGCTCGAGAGAACATTGGGCTCTGGAAATTTTATCTTAAAACCAACAATGCTGTTGGCATGTGGCATGTGATAAGCCCTGCTGGCTCTCAGCTCAAAAACCCTCAATTTCTTAAGTCTTTAAATGTTTTATTAAGTTTTTAGAGAAATCTTAATAGACAGAAGAGAAGGGCCGCAGCATATTTTTGCTCATAAAATATGAATTTGATCTTATTTCTTCAAAAGGAAAGTACAAAATATATTATTTAACACCAACAGATAGATTAAGAATGATAAACATACCAAGAAGGCTCCAGATTATTTTAAATAAATAAATTGCCAGATCTACAGCTGGAATTGATGAAATCAAGCTTGAATGCACGCCAAGACTCCAGAAGTAGCTTCTCCTGCTCAGAAACTGGTCACAAGGCTCTGAAATAGCTAGCCGCCAATGATAGATGCCAAAGCCCTCTCAAAAGGAAGGAGTTTCACTTATTTCCTTCACACGCCTTTCTCAAGGCACAAAACCCAAGGCAGGCCGTACGTCCATGAAAGCAAGGAATAGAATCTCTGAAAGAAGAATCCCTGAAGCTGTAGAAGGACGCCACCAAGAAACCCTCAATTATTGTCAAGAACAAACAACTGCATAAATGAAATCCCTGTCTGCAACTGTAGAACCTCTGTGTGAAGCTCTCAACTGTACTAATTCAGCTGATCTTTCACAGCCTCAAGAGTACTCAACACTGAAGAGTTTTCCGTTCTCCAATGGACAAAATGATCATACCCTGGTCACAGGAGAATGCTCAGAAGAAAAATGCACAAGGCAAATCGAAATAGTCAAAGTTATGAGTTTCTATTGCCAGGAAATGCTTTATACCAATTGGCACGCATTTCAAGAAAAGTACGGCCTTGGCAATCATTAAAATATTTTAATATTTTAATATAACCCTTTTCAATAGTTGCCTTTAAAATCTTTGAGCGCACTTTTCAATATTTTAAGTTATTAAAATATTAAAGTCCCCTTTTTGACATTTCTTAAGTGATATAAAATAATATTAAAGTCAATGTGACTTTAATAAAAGGCGTATAAGTTAAATAATTAACTTAATCACTTAAAATTCTGTAATACGCTCAAAACTCAGGATAATCTCGTGCCGTCAGAAGCTGTGAACTCCTGGAATGCAAACGCTCGCTGTGATCCAAGACCGGCCCATGAAAACACGAACAATCAAACTCTCCAAAAAGCATCTCTGACCCTCTATACAAACTGGCTAGCCCACAAGGGTCCAATAAAGGGCTAACACATTGTTCCCGAGAACTGTCTAGCGAGGGGACATCATCCGCCCTCGCCAATTTGCTTGTCCACAAAGCAAACTCAAAGCGGATGCTGAAGAACACCGCCACTCTCCCATCGCCGTGATCCTCTCCGGTAGATCCCTCCACTTAACAAGTATTCCCGGATGACCGGCGATGACGCTCGGTCCGTCGAGCCCTTCAGACAAATAATTTCTCATCATCCGGAGGTAGCAAATAGAAGAAGAATTCAATGTCGTGCTTTTTTTGAACAGGGAACAGCTCGAACTCTTGGCCCCCGAAGATCCACTTAAGACTTGACCCACACGTCTCAACTCTGAACTCAAGGCCCAATGGTCGAGCTTTCTTTCTGGCCCTTCTTCGCGAGGTGGCTCGCCTATAAGGCATCAGGTACACCAAATCATCGATTCGAAAGACCGCTCTACTCGCCTCTCGATCAGCATATTGTTTTTTGCTGATTTTGGGCTTTCTGTATATTTTCCCTAAGTGCTCTCTATATAATATCCTGGTTCTCCTGTAATAAATCACCAGCACTGGGAACTCTACTGTCACTCAGCAATAAGTCAAGAAAGCTCGGAGCGTCATATCCATATAACGCTCGATATGGTGTCATCTGGATGCTCATGTGATGGGTGGTGTTGTAACAGTACTCACATAAGTATAACCACCTCACCCATGCCTTCTGCTGCCCTGAACTATAGTTACGCAAGTACCCTTCCACCCATTTGTTGACGATCTCGTCTGCCCATCTGTCTGGGGGTGGTAGCTGGTACTAGGGGTGAGCTCTGTCCCACAAAGCTTGAATAACTCCTGCCAGAAGTTACTCATAAATCTGCTGTCCCTGTCGCTAACTATACTGCGAGGTAAACCGTGCAGCCTGAATACCTCTCGGAAGAACAAATCAGCAATCTGAGTAGCCGTGTGTGTAGTAGTGATTGCGAAAAAGTGTGCATATTTCGTCAATCGATCTACCACCACGAAAATACTGTCCTTCCCTTGAGCTTTTGGCAAGCCCGTGATGAAGTCCATGGATAAACAATCCCACTTCCTCTCAGGAATAGGAAGCGGCTGTAGAAGACCTGCAGGGTATGTGTGCTCTTGCTTGTTCTGCTGACAAACAAGACATTCCCTGACATACTGGAGAACATAGGACTTGAGACCCTTCCAAGAGAATCTCTCCCGTACCTGCCTATAGGTCTTATAGTACCCGGGATGTCCTGCCATGGGTGAATCATGCAATGACCTCAAAACCCTGTCCCTCATCTCAGAACCTGGGACCAATAAAATCCTCCCTTTGTAGATGATAAGGTCATCTACAAGTGAATACCTGTCATCCAACACTGATCCATCTACTATGCTAGAGGCCCATGGGTCCTTAGCATACTCTGCTACTATCAGGTGTCTCCAGTCTTCTGAAACCAGTGTAATAGAACTCAAGTGAGGGCGGCGAGATAAAGCATCAGCAACCACATTCTGAGTGCCCTTGACATAGGAGATGTCAAAATCGTAAGACTGAAGCTTGCTGACCCATTTTTGTTGTCTCTCATTAAGATCTCGCTGCCCAAGAAAATGCTTCAGACTATTATGATCGGTTTTCACAGTGAACTTACTACCAATCAAGTACTGCCTGAATTTGGCCATCGCATGCATGATAGCCAACATTTCCTTATCATAGATACTAAAACTCCGTTCAGGCCCTCTTAGCTTTCTGCTCTCAAAAGCTATAGGGTGTCGATCCTACATAATAACTGCACCAATACCCTCACCACTGGCATCGCAATGTGTTACATCTCGATATTATAGCTACTATTGTATAGGGCAATTGATCGTAATGTTTGAATCTTGATGATGAATAAAACATGGTTGACCTCGTTATTAAATGAATGAGTCCTGTTTAAATGATGATTTCATTTGATTGTTACTTCTAAATGATTAGTCTTGATTAAATGTTGCATATAATTATGGAATAATGTTATTCTAACTTGTGAGATGTTTTTACCTTGTTATGAGCATATGACTGCCGATGTCATGTCATGATGTGCAGGTATGAAGACTGTACCTTCGGACAGAGGAGAGACATCATTCGGGGAGGAACTTGGTCGGGTAAACAGTAACGATTACCAAATTGAGCATACACACACATACTATAGAATGAGTAAGCCAAGTCTGTTTGTCGAGACAACGGTAAGTCATCCATAGGCTTAGGGAATCTGGTTACTTCTTTGTGCTTGAGAAATGATTGTTTGTTTATCAGACTTACGTATTATGTTCATAACGTGAATGGGTCTAAGCGAATAGGTTAAGTGGGTGTGTATATACATGTATATAGTATACTGAGATATATACGAGTATATATGTGTATATATATATATATATACACTATCTGTTATCTATGGATAAATAATATTACTATAATATTTGCCTTGGAATTTATATATATATATTGAAAAGTACTAGGACCAACTGGCAAAATATATATATTTATATTTGTTAAATATAAATATAGTTATATATAAGTAATTATATATTAAAGATTATATATAATATTATTATAGTTATATTAAAATATATAAGTATATTAAATACTTGGATATTTAAATATTTATATGTTTAATATTTAAAAGAACTATAATAATATTTATATAATAAAATATATATATAGTGAAATTATATTTAAACTTCTAAATTTATGGAAATTAACTTATTACTTAAATAATATTTTAAAATCTCTTAAGTAAAAATTAAAGATTATATTTTACTAGGAGTAAATAAATATAAAAATATATTTATGAATTTTATATTACCAGGAGTAATTTGGGGAAATTAGATATTACCGTGGGTAAAATTGTAATCACCTTACATAGTAAAATCTTTATTAATGAATTTAGAAATATTTGGTTTTGATTTAAAATATGAAATCGATACATGACTTGGAGTCAAAATTAATATTTTGTTTTTGAACTATGGAAATCGAAATTTTGAGAGAGTTAAGTATTTGAAACATAAAAATTCTTCATTAAGTAAAAGTCGAAACATTTGATAAGGAAAAATACGTTTTTAAAAAGAGTCAATCCCGTGAAAATAAAATAAAAAAAACGTTTTCATGAAAAATGGCGTGAAGAAGATGCGCGCAGGAAGGAAAAACGCGCTTGAAGCGCATAGGCAGAGAGGAATGAATCAAACGCGGTTCCTCTGGCAAAGATAATGCAACGTGGAAGTATAGCAGGCTCGACCTCATCCCTGGAGCGAATTTTTCAAAACATTTATTTCAAAATAACCTAAAATCTGGAAAACGCCATGAGTTGTCAAAAATCCGCCATGTGAATTGATTTATTCTTCATCTGCTGGCTCTAAAGAGGTCGAATCACCTTCATGTTTGATGACTTAAGGTTAAATAATCCGCCAAATGTCTTTTGACTGTTTCTGATTACTGTGTTGTCATTTGGCATGCCTACATAACTGGGAATCCGTTGCAATTCGGGCCTATATAATGACGCCCTTTCACTCTTCTCAACTCACCTCTTGCTAAATACGGGTTTCACAACATTTTGAGAGCCCCCATACCAATTCATTCGAGTTGCTGTGTATTCTTTAAATTGCTGCATTTCCTATATACCGAGTGAAATAAATACAGTGAGCTTTTACCAGTTAAATTACAGTGTTAAGTCTTCTTTTTAAGATTTGAGTGGAGTGAAGCCATTGAGTTTAGAATTCCGTTTTTCTGTGATGAGACATTTATCATATTACTACATTTTCTAAATATTGAGTGAGCAAGATATAGAGAACTTGGACAGTATTTGACAAGCAATTGCAGCATTACAGTCTGTGATACTTTGTGAGAATTAAGAGTCATTGCTGGGCAATCTTCTATAGTGGAGTGCCATTGTGAGAGAGTGATCTTGGAGCGCTATTCTGCCATTGTGAAAGAGTAACCTTGGAGTTCACCGTACTCTTAGAATATCAGGCATGACTTTCAATTTCTTTGTAATTTTTGTTGAAAGGTTACATTTTCTTTATTGTGTGTTTGAGATTTCAAATAGTTCAAAGCTATTTAAGAACTGATTGGGCAAACTTTCTTTGTGCATTTCATTTTAAGGCAAATGTATAAGAACTTTAAAATAAGGGGGTAATGAAAAGAGAATCAAATGATTAAAGAGCTCAAGGGTAGCTTTACTTAAATCTGCATTATATAGTGAAGGGTTTTATATGCATTTGAATGTTTTTGCAAACTTGTATGATCTCTATATGGAGAATACGTAGATATATTTATTTACTACTAGGATCGAAATGAAGGTCTAGTCAAGTATGGTCTTTTAGCTTAGGTTATTAGATAACTGAATAAGCTAAGTACTCCTAGGACAAAGATTTCCTGAATAGGAGGAATAAAATAAAGACACTTGCAGACTGTTCATCTCCATTAAGTTAGTATGATTGTAGGATGTCTGGGATGACGGTTTCATCCATTGAAGGACAAAACCTATGCGTAGAGTAAGGAAGCCTTAAGTCAAATCGGCCCTGAGTAGTGTTTATGATAGATGACCTTCATTCGAAGTACTGAATGAGAATACTTTGGCCAAAGTAGTGAAAGGTACGACATCCACCTAGATGTGAGATAGTTGAGACTACACTGTCAGTTCATTGTGATCCGAGTACTAGTTCGTGATTGTGAAATAGCAAGGTACTAGTTGTGTAGGACACAGCACTATGCTCAGTTGGTAATCGTTAAAGGATACCCTACCAATCTCTTCTTCGAAGGGAGGGCGTTCATATTGAAATGATCGTGCGGGGGACCGCATTATAAGTCCGTGGTTGGCGGAAAGAGTGATGTTTCTCCTCCACAGCGAGCGGCCGATGTACCAAGATTTGAAAGGACGGATTCCTGGACCTTCTTACTTCTATTTGTGCAAAAGCTTACGAGCTATGTATGTAATTGTATTACTTTTAACTCTGATTTATATTTGCAATGAAAATGAAATTCATGTGGAAACATATTGTAACTTGTACATGTTTATCAATAAAGAAAGGAAGAAATTTTATTGTATTATCTTTGTTAGATGTTACTTTTACATGTTTTTAGTGAGAATTGGAAAGTTTTTAATTTACGCCGAATTGGGTCGTAACACAATGTAACTCAAAGGGTTTAGTGAAGTCCGGTAAAGCTAAAACAGGACACGAAGTCATGAGAAGTTTGAACTTCTCAAAGCACGCTTGTGCTAATGGTGTCCACTCAAAAGCACCCTTCTTAGTCAAATCGGTTAGTGGCGCAGCATGCCGCGAGAATCCACTAACAAACCGACGATAGAATGCACACAATCCTACAAATCCCCTGAGCTGTGTCAAGGTCTCAGGTGTAGGCCAATCAATGATGGCTCGAACCTTCTCTGGGTCCATGCTGACTCCTGCACCGCTGATGATGTGTCCCAGATATAAAAGCTCTGCCATGCCCAAAGCACACTTGGACTCCTTGGCATACAAGGACTCCCTGTCAAGTATACCCAGTACCTCATCCAAGTGAACCATATGTTCCTCCCATGATTTGCTATAAACCAGGATGTCGTCGAAGAACACTAGTACAAATTTCCTCAGGTGAGGATGGAAAACCCTGTTCATTGTAGACTGAAACGTGGCTGGAGCATTGGTTAAACCAAATGGCATAACCAAAAAATCAAAGTGTCCACAGTGACATCTGAACGCCGTTTTCTCTATGTCCTCTTCTCGGACTCTGATCTGGTGATAACCTGTTCTCAAATCAATCTTTGAGAAGTAGCAAGCTCCATGAAGCTCGTCTATCAACTCATCTATCCGAGGAATAGGATACCTGTTCTTAATGGTTTTCCTGTTGAGCATTCTGTAATCGATACACATTCTAAGTGTACCATCCTTTTTCTTCACCAAAACAACTGATGAAGCAAAGGGTGACTTACTCGGCCTGATGTGCCCCATAGCTAACAGCTCCTGAATAGTCTTCTCAATCTCATCTTTCAGACGCTTGGGGTGCCGGTAAGGAGTAATCATAATCGGTTTCGTGCCCTCCTCCAGCTCTATAATATGCTCAATACCTCTATCAGGAGGCCTGCCTGGTGGAATAGCACTGAATACCTTAGCATGTTTGATTCGAAGTTCCTGCACATCTGGATGGTATGAAGAAGCTTGCTGATCCAACTGTGAAGGCATTAGCTTGCACTCAGCAGCCCACTCTACCATATCATTACGAATCAAACGCTCCATTCTCCGAAGTGAAATCTCCCTAAGGTTGCTGTCCCTGATGGCTTTGAGAATATGATTTGTGCCATCAATGGTGAACTTCATCTCCATGTCACGCAAATTAAGCGTGAACTCTCCTATTGCATGAAGCCACTTCATGCCAAGAACTACATCAGTTCCACCCATGTTTACCACATAAAAATCTGCCTTGAACTCAAAATTGTTAAGTTTCAAAGGCAAGTCAGGTATCATCCTCTCACAATCGAGAGTGTTTCCATCTGCAACCCTCACACGAATGCCTTCAAACTGCTGAGTTTGAATACCCCGTTTCTCTACCAACCGTGAATCGATGAAGTTATGGGTTGCACCTGTATCAAGGAGAGATATGACCCTTTGACCAGCTAGGATCCCACGGAGTCTGAAAGAACCCTCTTTCTGCATGCTGGACATATGAGCCTCCTTAAGTTCTGTTTCCTCTGCAATTTCTGCTTCATTTTCTGACTCTTCTCCATCTGTATCATAGATTGGAGCTCGCTGATCAGAAAAATCAGTCAATGGTTCTTCCTCATAAAACCACTC
Source organism: Sequoia sempervirens (assembly GCA_007258455.2). Taxonomy (NCBI): domain Eukaryota; kingdom Viridiplantae; phylum Streptophyta; class Pinopsida; order Cupressales; family Cupressaceae; genus Sequoia; species Sequoia sempervirens. The sequence continues at coordinate 17,315 of VDFB02155566.1, forward strand.
CATGTGCTTGTTTTGCCCTTTTGGTTTGAGGGGGCAATCATGATTAAAATCATACGGACCTTTGCAGTAAAAACAGAGTTTTTTCCTTCTCAAATCATTCATGGTTTCTCGATCTAAAGGGGCTGCAAATTTCTTTTTCTGATCTGTATTATCAGCCTTCTTTGGATCTGATTTATTTTCCGTGTATGATGTGGTAGGCTTCGAGCTAAAAGGCTTACGAGGTGTAGATAGCTCCATGCTGCGAGCTTTCCTCATTGCCTCCTGTAAGGTAGGTGGATCAAATGCTTTTATCCAACCTTTCATGGGCTCGAAAAGACCTTCAATGAATAATATGACCAGCCTTCTCTCTGAGATCCCTGTCACCATAACAGATAGTCTTTGGAATTCACCAATGTACGATTCCAAGCTACCTAACTGTTTCAGCTGTGCTAAATCTCTGAAGAAAAGCTCAGGATCCCTTCTGTCAAATCTCTCTACCAGTCTATCAGTAAACTCCTGGTACGAGGTAATCCTGTCGTGATGAAGAGTAGTCATACCATGAATCCACCAGTCATGTGCTACGCCATCAAGATGAAGTGCTGCAAAACGAATGGCATCCACCTCAGGCATGGGGCGTAGTGTCAGGAAAGTATCCAGTTTACTAACCCAGGCACGTGCTGTAACTCTGCCACTGCCATCATAGTGAACTAAGGTTAGTTTGCTGGTTGCCTGTTTAAGATCACTCTGTTTGTGTCTAGGACGCCTGTCATTCCTGTTCCTGGTGTGCTCTCTCTTCTGGCTCATGAACCTGTCAAAGTTAAGGTGCTCCTTAACCCTTGGTGGCAAATTATCCCACTCATCATGCATAGCCATAATATTATCTGCAAAATTAATTTCACCACCTTGTTCAGCTTCGTCCACTTCCTCAGCATCATCTCTGGTGAACGTGGGATATGTAGCTCTCTCATAGGTGCGTACTGGATCTATAATCCTCTGTGGTTCTCTATGGATACTGCCATCTCTATCTGAATCCAAACTACGAGCTCTGTTTATTGACAAATTCTGAACATTCGTGCTGAGTTGTTGAAGAATAGTTGCAACCTGTTCTTGCCCTGCAACCATGCCTCTAAGCACGTCTTTGGCTTCTCTGTCCTCATCCTCCCAAGTATTCCTGTGAGAACTTCCTCCAGCCCTGTTCGCCATATTGTCCCAATCTAATTCCTCCTCCTGATCTGCAAACGGAAATGGTGGAAAAGGATTCTGGTCGCCTCTTTGATTTCTAGGACCCCCTCTGAAATAGGACTTGCCAAAACCCTCTTTATTTGACTTCATAAATTCTCAAACCCCACAAGCTGGCAGGATGTGTGCTCTGATACCACTGTGATGAGCCCTGTTGGCTCTCAGCTCAAAAACCCTCAATTTCTTAAGTCTTTAAATGTTTTATTAAGTTTTTAGAGAAATCTTAATAGACAGAAGAGAAGGGCCGCAGCATATTTTTGCTCATAAAATATGAATTTGATCTTATTTCTTCAAAAGGAAAGTACAGAATATATTATTTAACACCAACAGATAGATTAAGAATGATAAACATACCAAGAAGGCTCCAGATTATTTTAAATAAATAAATTGCCAGATCTACAGCTGGAATTGATGAAATCAAGCTTGAATGCACGCCAAGACTCCAGAAGTAGCTTCTCCTGCTCAGAAACTGGTCACAAGGCTCTGAAATAGCTAGCCGCCAATGATAGATGCCAAAGCCCTCTCAAAAGGAAGGAGTTTCACTTATTTCCTTCACACGCCTTTCTCAAGGCACAAAACCCAAGGCAGGCCGTACGGCCATGAAAGCAAGGAATAGAATCTCTGAAAGAAGAATCCCTGAAGCTGTAGAAGGACGCCACCAAGAAACCCTCAATTATTGTCAAGAACAAACAACTGCATAAATGAAATCCCTGTCTGCAACTGTAGAACCTCTGTGTGAAGCTCTCAACTGTACTAATTCAGCTGATCTTTCACAGCCTCAAGAGTACTCAACACTGAAGAGTTTTCCGTTCTCCAATGGACAAAATGATCATACCCTGGTCACAGGAGAATGCTCAGAAGAAAAATGCACAAGGCAAATCGAAATAGTCAAAGTTATGAGTTTCTATTGCCAGGAAATGCTTTATACCAATTGGCACGCATTTCAAGAAAAGTACGGCCTTGGCAATCATTAAAATATTTTAATATTTTAATATAACCCTTTTCAATAGTTGCCTTTAAAATCTTTGAGCGCACTTTTCAATATTTTAAGTTATTAAAATATTAAAGTCCCCTTTTTGACATTTCTTAAGTGATATAAAATAATATTAAAGTCAATGTGACTTTAATAAAAGGCGTATAAGTTAAATAATTAACTTAATCACTTAAAATTCCGTAATACGCTCAAAACTCAGGATAATCTCGTGCCGTCAGAAGCTGTGACTCCTGGAATGCAAACGCTCGCTGTGATCCAAGCACTGTCCACTGAAAACACGAACAATCAAACTCTCCAAAAAGCATCTCTGACCCTCTATACAAACTGGCTAGCCCACAAGGGTCCAATAAAGGGCTAACACACTGTTCCCGAGAACTGTCTAGCGAGGGGACATCACATGGCAATCCTTAGAATTTGCATGAGAATTTTATCTGTCATCTGGAAATACTTTGCATGATCCTCGAAAAGAGGAATAGAGCTTTAAGAGAGAAAAGAGAACTTCCATTGAGTGATATCCGAGAGCTCAAGAAAATAGGCGACAAGAAGGTATTACTGGGCATCTGCTCTGAAGAAGAAAATTGCCAGGTTCTTTTCATACTTTGCCTTCATTTAATTTAAAAATTGCAGTAAGGAAATTGAAGGAATGAAATGCATCATTCCATGATATGAGTACAAACAAATGAGAAATCTTTTCCAATTTTGTTTCTGCATCTGGGTAATAGTTTACTTTTCATTGTTGCAATATAGAATACCCAATCTTTTCTTCCAGAATTAGGGTTTCATTCTGTTACAAAATCTGCAATTTATTAAACTGCTCTCAATTATAATTGGAAATATATATAAACACATATATATATGCACAGGAATCTGAATTCCCGTGCATATATACATATATATATATATGCATATAATGACTGCATAAAAACCCTGCCATCTGAAATAAATTCAAAATGCCTTTGAGATAAATTCGAATGCAGATATACTGGACGAAATGTCTTCTTATTTTGAGTTTTGAAATTGTTATCCATAGGAATGAGGAAGGGATTTAATCCCTTGTCCTCCCCATGGGAAGGACGCGACACTGTGGGAGGCTCACGCCCTCCACAGGCCGAGGCCTGTGGAGGAGGCGCGAGCCCCTCACAGCCCGCCCCCTCCCCATGGGAGGGGCAAGGGCTTCCCTGAGCCCTTATGTTGCTCAATGCCAGTAAGGAAACCCTGTAAAATGTTTATATTCTGTGTGCACGGCCAGAGAACTTTTGAACAGTCATAAAAACCAGTATTTTCTTTCTTCAAAATTTACACTCAGCTGTATATGAATTTTTACACACACACATATATATATATATATACATACACACTTAGCTGTATATGTATACATATATATATATATATATATATATCCATGCATATACATACCAAAATGCAAGTTGAAACAGGAAAATCATTTCCAGAAAGTGGTATGAATTCTGTTAAATATCACAAATATCTCAGAAATGTTAAACCTGGAACAAGAACAGAATTGTCTCTGAGAACCATGTAAACTGAAAATCATCTTGATTACCTTGTCATATACTTAACTACAGTAGTACAATCCTGAGTAAAGGAATACAACATAAAAATTGAATGTAAGATTATCTTTCAAACCTCTGATATTCTGAATAAATTGCACTGTTTCAGTATATTATTAATACTCTGAAACCTGTATTAAAATTGGGTATTACACTATCAGTCAGCCTGAACTTGGAAAGAATAGAAGTACATACTGAAAACAAAAAACACTATTTCATTCAAACAAATTAATTAAACCTTTCTTTCTAATTGTGCACTGAAAAGTATTATGACATACATGTTCTTCTTTAAAACAGAGCTTTTATCCAAACCAGAAAAGGAGTACTCTCAAAAGAGTAAACGAAATCTTACTACTGAATTTACAATCTTGCTTTCAAAGGATGTTCTAAAATTCACATTTGAAATTCTTTTTAGAATTAATTGAATGTATGAAACATGTCAGAAAATGCACAACTTTCTGCTTTGGTATTTATTCATACTTTACTTGTGGTAACTTCCGGGACAGGGTGCCAAAGGTGGACCAACAGAGACGGTAGTATTACCTTTTCTAAACTACCATTACTTGTATTATTTTTGCTTGGCCAAGCACTTGTACCATTGAAATAGATGGGTTTGTTTTAAAAGCCTAGAAACATATATGTATTTGAGTCTCTGCCACCTCCTGTTGCAAGAAATGTGTTTATTTCTCATGTTAGAAATGCATATAGGCATCAGGCACGCGTCGAGAGTTCCCTCCTGTTTTACTGTTTCGGGTTGCTAGGCTCCTTTATGCAGGGCCGGGGATTCCTTCGAGTTAGGAAGGAACCCGGGGAAGTCATGGACTTCGTGGTTGGGCGGAAAAGGCGCCTGAATCACATTCTTGGCCCTAGCTCGCAAGCAGACCGATGGTGTCACGGCGGTTGGTGGTTCCGAGTTTTATTTGCTAATAATATACTTGTGTATTATTCAGGATTGGCTTGTGAAGCCCATTGTAAATGTATATGTATTTGACATTCTTTGTTGAAACTTTGAAATAGAAGTATGATTTGAAAGTATCTAATGTAACATTGATTTAAGGAATTAAAGTTTTATGACTTAGCATAGAAAAGATGTTTCTATTGGAATTGTTGATTTTTTCCAAGTATGGTTGAATATATGTATAGGAGAAAAGTCATTGAAATCCTTATGCTTTGTATAAACTTGATACATTACATTGATATTATTATTATACATGAAATGCAATTTAAATTCTCTTTTATTAAGCTCATTCGGAAGTGTTATGAACAATGTTGATTACTTGGAAATCTTTTATAATGATTTGAATAAATTGAAAATACTCTTAATTTCCCTTTTATACTGATTTGAACGGATTGAAAACACTCTTAATTTTCCGAGCGCTACATCTTTGAACAATGGAAGAGGACATTAGTACTTTGCGAATCCTTGTTGCTACAGACTGCCACCTTGGTTATATGGAAAAAGATGAAGCTTGATGTCATGATTCATTTTTATGCAACTGAGATCTGCTCAATAGCTTAGCAAAAACAGGGATAGCTTCAAAAGGGCATGAGCATTCGCAAGAGGAGGTACTTTTTCAAGCAGGTATGCGTTCTTGGTGGTTTATCTTTGTAGAATGTAGATTTATCCTTATTTTTCCTGATCTTGCTCTATATTGAGCATGCGTATGAGTATTTGTATATAGTTTTACTTACTACTACCAGTTTAAAGTGTTTCCCCTTAATGGGTTTATAATAGTAAGTTTGTCCGGAAATATTTTTGACTTTTCTTTCGGTGGTCTCGAAGGGAAGTTTGCAATTTTGTATTTCAAAGCAGCCAAATACATCCTAGATAAAACTAAACTCTCGAAGACATGGTAATTTTCTATAATCTGGCGAGTACATAGAGATTTATGATTAGTTGTTGTTCTTCTTGATTCATTCTCTTTACATAGCGCTAGGAACCTCTGCAACTTCTTCAAGCTTGAATAGGGAGGGCTTGCGTGGTGATTTTACTTTAGCCCATAGCAATAACTCCAACTACTCCTTGTCCTGTGTTTCACCCCATCGTTGTATTCTGTAAGCAAATTATTTATATATGTTACACTAGGAAAGTATTATCTCTTGACCTAATTAAGTTCCCAGACCTTTCCATTCAAATGCCATGGTGATATAAATGGAAACTAAAATATCCCAAGAACCCCAACTTTCACAGGAATGCCTTTAGGGATGGTAATTCCTCCATATCTATACTGCGCGCGATGTGTGAGATGACTCTTTAAGAATTCCCTATATTCTCCTTTTTGACATACATTCCTTGCTTAATACTTGAATGAACAGCATGAAGTAATCTTCTACTTTTTGAACCAGTGTGTATATGTTATACAGTGGTGAACAGCGGTGATAGCTGATTGTCTATTTGAAGCATTTCATACCAATGCTCATAATAAATTCACCCACTGGTAATAGATATAACAAATAGAGTCAGAATATAGAGGTAAGTCAGTTTCATTGGAAACGCTTGTGTCAAGATTTAAAGATATCGAAGAAAATCCATTTTATCCCCACTTCTAATTGAACAATTTGAGATGTGATTAACCTCGTTGACTCATGAATCCTGTCCAACTTGAAAGCCTCTAGAGTTCTACGTGGCCTAGCGCGTGGGACAGCAATGAACCACATAAGGTCTACGCTGGTTTATAGAATGGGAAGCTTTTGATTTTACTTGCGTCAAACATCATCACCAACAGATGAAATGAGTAGTTCCAACAATGAACCAATCCACACTTTGCACTTCGTTCCACTACTGTTTCATAATATTTTCGCACTTGGAAGGAAAACCCCATTCAATCATTGCGTAATAAGAGTGAATGGATAACGGTGGTGTTTTTAGCAAGTTCATATTAGTTCTTTATTTAATTAAGTTAAGCTAAGATTTTGGTTAAGTGATTATGCAAAGGTATGCTTTTTCCATCTCAATGGTTGATTTTTATTTTATGTTTAATAGTGAGAAATTATGAAATACAAATATGCACTGCAATTAGTACTCCTATATGTAAAACTGACCCATATCTCATATAAGACCTTAAAATATCAATCAATGAAGTGGCCTATTACAGGTGCACTTTTTCTTGTGGAAGCTAACTACATTACAAAGCACTATGGGAATCAGAGAACTATAGGTTATATAAATTTTCTTCTAGGACAAGTAGATGGTTTGGAAATGAAATGACTATCCTTGTCTGTAGACTAGCTAGATACCGTGGGCGCTTGGTTGAATATTGGCCATTGATCAAATGGATGATTTTGTTTTCTTGTTTGATTTTTCAAATGAAGGACATTTGGGTGTGGACTATGATGCATTAGTAAATAAATAATTATGCTCGGATTTATACTTTTTAATTAGTATGGTGTTTCTTACAAAGTGTTTTAGAGAAATTCAAAAGAGTAATTGGTATGGGTACTTGGTTTATAAGATTATGTTATGGAAACTAGTAATGGTAGATGAATCTATATATAGTGAGAAAAAGGAATGGATGACTTTTGTCTTTAGAATTAATGATGATGTCATAGAATAACTTTTGGATAGAGAACTACTTCTAGAAAAGAATTAATTCTTGTATTTATTTACTTTTATGATGGAAAGTCAAGTGATGTTATCTCTTTCAAAACATTGGATAAAATAGATTGTGGAAATAATTAGTTATTAATTTGTATACTTAGTAGAATTTCGATAAATGAAATTGTGAATGTTGCATCAACGGTTGACTACCTTAATAGGTCATCACGTGAAGGAAAATTCCTTTAGTTAATACTGCATACTCTTATATTGTCAAAATCTCTATATCTATATGATTAGTGAAGAATGAAATTAGCTATATTTGCATATGCTTGTGTGCATTTTAACCTTGTTGGAAACGTAATCATTATGCTTAATATTTTGTTTGTATGTCTAGATCACATATTTTGAAGGAAAATTAAGGGAATTTGCTAAGTATGCATTTATTCTTTAACTCATCACTTCTGAAGGAAAATTAGGAATTTTGATTATTAAACATTAGGTAGTGTTACCTTTTAAATATATATATATATATATATATATATATATATATATATATATATATATACAATCTTTTATGAGTGAAAGATTATTATCGTCATTTTTGTAAATGTAACCACAATGCATAATCGTCATTTGACCTAACATTGAGATGAGGATTTCATGATTCAAGAAGCAATCAAGTCTAGATCTATCACAATCAAGCAACACCTTAATGCTAGAATCTCGGTGAGTTGCAACATCGTAATATGATCATCCTTTGTTCATGTATCTTATTTCTTTTCATTTCAAGGTTTGATTACCAAAACGGGGTTTGACTAAGGCAAACCCCTATTCACTAACATTTTATTGCAGGTCTAGGTGGTTGATACATGGATGAGCTAACCTTTCTTGTGCAAGCATCATTAGAATGGCCAAATATGAGGTACCTGTAAGTTATTCACTATCAGTAAAGATGATGCTTATTTATACTGAATAATCGTTTATCTTATTTGAAAGACCTTGATCCATTGATGAGCATGTTATTCCATTCTTATAGTTGATGTGGGTTTTATAATTATTCCTCTTAATGCTCATTTCTATATAATTATTTGGTACTAGTAAATTATTTTGGAATTGAGGTTTATAAGTAGTGAGTTAATCTTGCATCCATTACAGCAAGGCTGTCCTTATTTATACACAAACAAGGAGTAGGTAACCCTAAAATCTCTTTGCTTTAAGCTGACTGGACTTGCCAACTAGCAAGCTTTATTTCTAAAACTAACACAAGACAACTAACTAACAACCCAGTAAAAATCAATTAGCTGATTTTAAAGCAAGGAAAGTTCCAACTATACATTTGTTTTTTCCTATTTCACAAAGAATAGATAAGCATGAAACAAGTGTTGATGAGTAGCGGCGGGAGATCTTTCTCCCACGATTTCAAGAATAAATAGTAAATAAATTTCAAACATTAAAAGCAAGGGGTCGGCTTGCTATATATATATATATATATATATATATATTTTTATTGAAGCCGACTTATTCAAGAGTCGCATTGGTTAATGGACAAGGCCGACCTTTCATGAAAAGGCGCCTTGATATTTATAAATATAAGGAGACTTCTATTCTTTATTCATTCAATTTCAATTCAAGACAAGTTCGCACTATAGGAGGAATTCGCACTTACAGCAGATCGGACTCTTGCTTCAAGAAGATTGATACAAAAGGAGACTTCATATCTGTTATTCATTTGCATCTAAGAGAGGTGCTTTCTCTTGATATCGGCCTAGTGTTTGGCCAAGATTGTAAGCAGATTTCTGCTCTTCTTGTTATAATATAAGAGATCTAATTGTTGCTGGGTTTTTCTCCCTTGAGAAGGAGGGTCTTCCCAGGGTATTTGTTGTGTCATTGTGTTCATTATTTTATTATTGCTGCTTATCTTCATTTTTGGTCTAAAACTAACACGGTATCAAAGCGGGTTTAAGCAAGATCGTGATCAGATTTGTTCAAGCTACGGAATCTTCTTCTCTTCTTCTCATCTTAGTGTGTCTATCTTAGCTTCAAAAATGGTGAATGGACTCAAGGTTGAAGATAGACTTGATGGTGCCTCTAACTTCACCTCTTGGAAGTTTAGAGTTCTTATTGCATTGGAAGAAAATGATATTCTCGACTTCGTGGAGAGCGAGGTGCCTGAGCCTTCCGATGAGACTGAGAAAACACAATGGAGGAAGAATGGCACGAAGGCCAAGAAGATCTTGATTGATTCCATGAAGGATCACCTTGTGCCTATTATCTCCAAGTTGAAGACGGCTAGAGATATGTTTAAGACTTTGGAAGGATTGTATGAGATCAATAACACCAGCAGAGCTCTTGCTTTGAGGCAACAGCTACATCACATCAAGATGGCTAAAGGAGATTCAGTCATCTCCTTCTTTATGAAGATTACTGAGCTGAAGGATCAACTATATGCCATTGGAGATATAGTTGAAGATAGAGACTTAGTCATGTTGGCACCGAACGGTCTTCCTCAATCTTGGGAGCCCTTTATCCAAGGTATTAGTGGGAGATCTAAATTACCAAAGTTTCATCATCTTAGAGCAGATTGCATTCAAGAAGAATCCAGGTTAGTAGCAAGAAGTAATGGTCGAAGCTCTCACAATGAAGACAATCATGTTCTTGCTCCTCAAACTTCAAGAAGGAAGGGAAGAGAAGGGAGAAAAGGAAATTTCAAGAGGAATAGAGACAGAAAATCGAATTCTACCCCTAAATCAAAGAAGAAAGATCTCTCCCATATTCAGTGCTTCAAATGTGACAAGTATGGTCACTATGCTAGAGATTGTGCAACAAGACCAAAGCAACGTGCTTCTACTACGGATGTTGATGATGTCTCTCCTCTAAAGGAATCAAGAGACAACTCAGGAGGATTTCTATTCATCTCTGCCCTATCAAGCAATGTTCCAATTGATAGTAGCACATGGTTGATTGATAGTGGTGCTTCTCGACACATTACAGGATATAGAGAGCATCTTTCAGATTTGGTAGAAAGAGAAACCAACATTCAAGTAATAATCGGAGATGATGCTTGCTATTCAATGAAAGGTGTTGGAGCCACCTCTCTTCACCTAGATTTCGCCATCCCTCTTCATTCAAGTGATGTCTTATTCGTACCAAGTATCAAGAGGAACCTTGTATCAATTTCAGCTTTGGAGGACAAAGGATATCAAGTTGCATTCTCTGAAGGAAAAGTTTTTGCTTGGTCGAAGAACTCTAGCATCAAAACAGCTCATGTGATTGGTGTTCGGCAAGAGAGTCTTTATAGACTTTCTATTCGTCAAGTTCAAGCGTTGTTGCATGATTCAACCAGTTCGAGTGAGCTATGGCATAGGAGGCTTGCTCACCTTCACTTCAGAGCTCTTCCATCCATGGAGAAGATGGTTATTGGCCTTCCAAAACTCAATTAGGAGCATGATGGTACTTGCAAAGGATGTGCATTGGGTAAGAATACTAAGAGTCCTTTTCATAGTAGTAAAAGTAGATCAAAAGGTATTCTAGATCTTGTTCATTCTGATTTGTGTGGTCCAATGTCTGTGGCATCCTTGAGTGGTTTTTGGTATTATGTAATTTTCATTGATGACTATTCTAGAAAGACTTGCATTTACTTTTTGAAGTCTAAGAAGTCTGAAGAAGTACTCGATAAGTTCAAAGAATTTAAGGCTCAAGTTGAAAATTTGTCCGGAAAGAGGATCAAGGTTCTGAGATTTGATAACGGAGGAGAATACACTTCTGGAGGCTTCCGTAATTTCTGTATTGAGGCAAGGATTAAGAGGGAGTTTTGTGTTCCATATAATCCTTAGCAAAACGGAGTTGCAGAAAGGATGAATAGATCCATAGTTGAGGCAGCCAAAGCTATGATTCATGACCAAGACTTACAAACCTTCCTTTGCGCAGAAGCATCCAGAACTGCAGTGTATGTTCAGAATCAGAGCCCTCATCGAATATTAGAAAATATGACTCCTAAAGAAGCTTTCACAGGTGTGAAACCTGAGGTTAGTCATTTGAGAATCTTTGGTTGTGTTGATGTGATTTTTGTGACCGCACCAATTAGCAGAACAAAATAGTCCGAAGGCTACTCCATTCTCTCTTGATCAAAGTATTCCATGCGCTAAGATTGCAAGAAAGTTCGCACGTTCAACTCCAAGGTTCCGAAATACTTAGAATACCCTCAGTTGGTTTGATGTGAATTGCTGTTTTCACGAGGGGACTTACACAATTGTTCAGGATACTTGCAGTTAACAGTAAATGGATGATTGGAAGGGATTTGTATAATGCAGATGATTTGGCAATAAATACGTTTTCCTAAAGTTAACCAGAAATGGACTGAAAATAAATGAGTATAAGGGAGAGGTGGTTCTAAATTCTATCCTAAATGCAAGGTATGTGGAGCTCGATTTCAGCAGACTTCGACCGAATTTCACCTAGCCTCA
>VDFB02155567.1:0-50252 GCA_007258455.2 Sequoia sempervirens
GTGCATTATGCCAAGTCGGCTATTAGTCTTCATAATATATTGCATTTGTTGAGTCAGCTAAGACTAAAAAACACAATTCTTCAAACCAAAAAATAATCCTCAAAGCAAACACCTTCCGAATCTGAGAACACATTAATTTCCCATCACACTACCAGTAAAGAGAATGTCAGCACAACCGCAGTATAAGAATGTTCACCTTAGTAGAATGCGGAGTCTCCCACATAGTACACCACACATAGAACAATAGTAGGATACAAAGTTGAACTCTGTTAGAGATAACTTTCTGTTCATAGAAAAAAGAACATCTCAAGATCCAAGAAAAAGTAGTATGAATGAGTCAATAAAATATGGTTAGATTAGAGTCATATAAGATCTTGCGATGATTTTAGGACTCAAATGCCAACATACTAATCCATGACAAAGGAGTATTACCGACAGAGAACAACTTCTGATAAACCAAAAAAACTTCCCATATAGTCATCACCATGTAGTTATTACCATGTTGACATCAACAATAACATAGAAACAACCAACACAACAATCCATACTTCATGCTCATGTTGCAAGGCTTCCAACAAAAGTACCTTCCACCTTATCCTTATTCTTTAGAACACTTTCCTTCACACAACTTTCAGAGTTAGCAGAATTCGATTCATCTTTTAAAGCTAAGAACAAGCATTCATTTTCATCAACATTTCTATAATCAAATTCATCATCAAAAATACCAACATCTTCTCTATCATAGTAACTTCTTTTAATCATATTTCCTTTGCTCTCCCTAATTTTATTGTTCACAACTCTATTTGGACATCTTGAAGCATAATGTCCTATATTTCCATAGCTAATTTTTTTGAAAGGTAGTTTACCTTTGTACTTATCAGTGCCCTTTTTCATCCTTCTTACAAAGCTAGCTTTCACATCATCAAGATCTTCTCCATTTGAATCTTCAACCTTCTAATTTTCCATCCTTGAAGGAAGTCTCTACTTTTGTACCATTTTTCAAACCAATTTTTCTCGTTTCAAATGAAGTTGGTGTACCAAGCAACTGATCTCTACAATAAGTATTAAAATTTGCAACTTCCTCAATAGCAAATACCTTTTCACTATAAGAATCACGAAGAGATCTAAGAACTTTCTTTACCACCCTAGGCTCCTTGACTTGTGCATCAATACCTCTCATAGCACTTACCATCTCATCAACCCTTTGCATGTAGATTGTAATTGTTTCATCTTTAGACATTCACAGGATCTCAAATTGTGCCTTCAAATTCTGCAACTTTTCTTGTTTAACCTTATCATCTCCTTCATAAATTCTCTCTAGCTCGTCCCAAACTTCTTAAGCATTCTTAAGATTCATAACTTTTATTGATTCGTAATTTAAAAGACTATTCACAAGAATAAATCTTGCATTAGCATTTATCTCATGTGCCTTGATCTCATCACTTGTGCTTGGAACATTTACAGGTGTATTATATTGAGTCTTTATTACCTTTTCAATCTCATACCCATGAGATGCTAGATATCCTTCCATCTTTTTCTTCCAGAATGCATAGTCTGTGCCATCAAATCTAGGGAAATCTAACTTGTTCACCATCCTAGATCTACCTCAAGAGGTTAAGCTCTTCTCTAAGGAACCTTGCTTTGATACCAATTGTTGAATGAACAAGATAAGTGAAGGGGGGTGAATCAATTTTATCAATTTAAAACATCAAAACCCTCAATAATAATCAAATCTGCAAGCATTCATTAAACCCTTATTTTGTTATAGTGATTAATCATGAAATGCAGCTAACAGAAATTGAAACAACACCATACATAAGAGAACACCAGATATACATGGAAAACCCAATGAGGAAAAATCATGGTGAGGATTAGCGCACAATATAAGTAATTACAAAACTGATACAAGAGTTCACTACCAGAATAGGAAACACTGTCCAATAGGGATCACGACCAAAGCTCACTGCTTAGAATATGAAAAGAAGATAGAAGCGAAATTTTACACAAAGAACACTATCTCAATGCAACAAGGAATCCACCACAATTACTCCAACACTTTCGTAGCCTTGTTTGAAATATTGTGGATGTCCTTGGATCACTGCTTTTAGAATTCAAACACTTTGAAGTTTGCACTGCTCTGCTCAAATTCACATCTATACTTCTATAATTCGCATTACATTCATCACTCGCATCTATCCTGAGATCTTCCAAAAAAACCACTCTTATTTATATCATACTCAACCTTGAAAACCTTCTCCAAGGTTGACAACATATCCTTTACATTTAAAATTTCAAATTAGGTCAGCACCCAAACATTCCCGCAATGGATAGGAATGAAGATAACCCATATAAATCCTTAGTTAGGACCCAAATTTTTCCTAACACAGCTCAACACGCTTTGAAAAAATTTGAAAGGCTTCACATGTAGTGTTAACACTAGGTCAGCCATTACCCATGCTAAACACCATAAAAATATTGATTACACACTTCCCATTTGATCAAGATGAAACACAGACCACACAAATATATTTTACACTATCTAGAACGATCCACGAACCACTTGAGATCCAAAAAATACTTCATCCAAACTTGCATCATAGAAATACTTCAATACAGAACATCTGGTTAACCTTATATGCACACTAATGCATGAAACATACACTATATTGCACCAAATCAAGAGAAACCTTGAATTCTAAAGGATACAAACATTATAAGCAACTTCCTAGATCCACACAACTAGAAACCAAACTACAGAGAAATGCAAAACAAATACATTTCTTCCAGACCATAGTAAACACCACTAAAAACTTGGTTCACACACTGGTGAACATATCTCACTCTGCATAGCGATCTAGAAACCCAAAGTTTGGATATAACAACTACTGAAAAACCTTGAACAACACATTAGATCCACACAGGCATAGCATCAACATAGAAGAAACACCGGTCACATCCCAAAGCATGTTCTAAATACTTGCAGAACAATGTTTTCTCTATTTATCAAATTTTCTCAAAAGGACTTGGAAACCAAGTACTAGAGACACCATCTTAGTACATTACTTCATTCCAACACATCTCTAGAAATTTCATAACAAAGATAACTCCATACTCACAACACTTCCTCAATAGCTCAACTATACATGCACACAACTTGCAACAAACTGTTTCCCTCTTTTTCACAATTTTTTCAATATCCTCGACATCTTCATCATGCAACAATCTTCCTCAACACATAGTTGACATCAATGAAAACACTAGCTTGTTTACATCAATGAAAACACCTTCATACTTGCAACAGTTGATATTGAGGATAAATGAATGGATGAGTATAGCTTGTGGGTTGTTGGTAAGTAGGTTAGAATGTTTGGGATTGTTGATGTGGGTGAGAGATGGATGGATGACTAGGGATTTTGGTTTGTTGATATTAAGGATTGATGGATGGGTTACTAAGGATTGATTGGTATTTAGATTGACTACAAAGAAGATCAAGGTAAAATGAAGACATGGTTATGAGTTTGGATTAGGATGGATAATGGGCTAGTTTGGATGGATAAGTTGGTGGAGTTTTGGTTATAATCAAGCAAAGACATTTTTGGGGGTTTTTGTTGATTTGGGGATGTGTCCAAGCTATGAATAAAATGAAATTATGCTGTGTTTTTGGTTTTTTAATTTAAGGATGTAAAATGATAATAAGATTAGACTATGTTTCTGGGTTTTTTTGAATTTGGACTTTGGATTTTGAAAAGGATACTAGACAAAAAATGATGGACCAAGGTAATAGATCAGAATATCAAGACCTCAAGAAGGACCAAACTACGATGATGATTGGATAAAAGTGAACCTAAACTAGACTTATGAGCTTAAGGCTCAACTTGTGGATAAGATAGATAATATTACAAGGTCAAGATGCTCTAATAGATGAATCTTGTTTGATCAAGGTTTAGTAAGTTTCTTGATTTCAAAAGAAAAAGGTGACTATCTATGATGTTGTATGATAAGTGTTAAGCTAAGGGATGCAACCTAAGCTAGGAAAATGGAAAACTAGTTGAAAGAAAAGGACTAACTAGACAAGTCTGTGGTCTATATGTAAGGTCACTATCTAGATTAGGACTATAGTCTGGACACTCAAGAATTGACTCAAAATTTGTAGTTCAAATAAATGCATTGGACAATTTTGACAGATGTGGTGCTAAAAGGAACATATGCGATGTTCTAGTTTTCTAACAATTCTGGCTTAGAAATTAACAAATGTTGTCCAGTGCTTGATAGTTGCAGTTTAATCTTTGATAGATACAGTTTACTAGTTTTTGACCTAAAATATAAGGTTTTTAAGTGATTTTTTTATTTTGGATAGTTTCAATTTAAGGAAGTAAACACTTAGAATACAAATTTGGCTATTGACTCTTTGACACTTGAGTAAAAGTCTTAAGGGAAAAATCCCCAATGGTTTCACTAGTAAGAAAAAACTCAAGACAAATAGAAGCAAGCACAACTTAGCTAATCAATAAGGTGTATAAATTTGTAGTAGGCCCACCTCACAATGAAGTGATAAATACTCTAAAATATTGGATAGTTAAATAATTATAAATAATTGTTCAATACCTTTCTATATGAGAGCGGATAGCTAGAAGTCACGGTGAAACATGATCACAATGGCGTGAGCACACCTTCTTTCTCTCCTTGAGAGGCTATTGCTAGCAACCCAAAAAGATTCTATCTCGACTCAAGAGAGTACATGGTGTGTAGCTTCAAGCATTGATACTTGTACCTTGCACCACTACAAATCATGGCCAAAAAGGACTTTAGGCTTCTAAAAAAAATGGTCCGTACTGGAGGAGATCTATAAACACCACTGCCTACACAAGCGCAAGGTCAAAATCTCAACTCCCTGTGTCTAGAATCAATTGGGACCATGAAGGAAAACCTAGAAAGTCATGAGTGGATTAAGCTCAATTTTTTTTTTGCCCCTTTATATAGCCCATTGAAAAAATGTGTGAGGTCGAACCTTGGGGTGATGAAATCCCAAGCATGCCTCCTAACAAAAAGGGAAGTAATAGTGTTTCTATTTCTCCTTTCCCAAGATCACACTAGGTGCAAGAAGAGTAGATATGAAGACAACTCCTTTGGTGTAAAACAAGAACAAGTGTAAACTAGAGGTATTTTCTCGTCACCCTAGATCGATGAAGTGCAAGGGTAGAGGATATGTACACTCCAGTCTACCAAATACGAAAAACAAGTTAATTTAATTGCACCAACGATTGAAATGTGTGGCTCAATTTTAAAGCACCAATTGAAAGTGTGAAGATTGTCTTGTTCAATTTTAAAACCCAAATTGAAAAATGATAGTTGTAGGTTCTTTTTAATGCACCAAAATGAAATATTCAAGTTATGGTAAATTTTAGTGCCCCAAAACAAAATGTTCAAGTTGTGGGTTCTTTTTAATGCACCAAATTGAAATGCTCAAATTGTAAATTTTAGTGCATCTATATGAAATGTTCAAGTTGAGGTAAATTTTAGGAGCACTAATTTGAAATGTGAATTTTTTACATTTTAAGAAAACCAAAATCTTAGACTTCTCCCAATGCCACAAGCTACACAAATGTTAGCCTAAAAGATCAAGAAACAAACACATGTTAGAAGTTAGGCAATTCAAAAAATATAGAAACAAATGACAATCATAGTTAATCCTAATTTCTTCTTTCTAATTTGAAAAAATGACCTAATTCACTATATGTGCATCATAACTAGCTTTCCAAAGCCTACAAAAATTTGACAATCTAATTAGTAGTTTGAAAGTTATGCTTGTTTCACTATAGGTTGGTATTTTCAAAAATTGCAAAGAGGAGGAGTAAGCAGCCTCACCAAGTGATTAAATCTCTGTGAATTAATTCTCTAATCATAAAATGAAACCAAATTCATTACTAACAGAATTTAAAAAATGTGCAACAATACTATTATAGTCCAAAAGTAGAAAATGCATTTTTTATGCTTAAAATGTTATCCAGTACCAAAATATGGGGTATAATATGTGAAAATTCATCCCTCGGCCCTTTTGGATGCAACCGTGGTGTTTATTTTCCTCAAAAGGCTCCTAAAAAAAGTGGTTTTCAAAATATCTTAAAAGTACAAGATAGAAAATACCAAAAACTTACAAACAACAAGGTTAGTAAAAAAGGTTAGTACATTGATGTTAGGTTCACCAACTTGTCAATAGAGAAAATTATGAGTAAGGCATGGATCATTGATAGCAACCACAAAACTATCTAATTCAAGCCATAGAAACCCTAATGTAACAATGAAGTACAATATGACAATAGAAATCAAATGATAAATCAAATATACCTCAGCTTCTATGTCAAAGTTGATTCCTCTCCATTGCTCTTCTCAATTTTGCTTATTTGCTCTTAGATATGAGGTGTGCACAATCTACAATAAGCTCAATGTAAACGAATGATAGAAAAATCTATTTGGTTAGCCATCAAAGAGATATGAGGGATGATTTTATAGAAAGTATTGATTTGAATAGATAATCAGGATTAAGAGGTGGATGATCAAGATCAAGGGTCAAGAATCCTTGAGAGAAATTAATGAACGAGTTAACTAACTGTAACTGTCTGCAAGATTTTAGTTAACTATTCGCATGGAGAATTGATAGAAGAGTTAAGAGATATGATTGCTTCAATTACTCCCACTGAGTGGGAGTGAACTGAGTTGATTTAGGAGAGAAGTCGAATTGATTAGTCAGTTGACTGAGAGAAAGTGTTTGTTAAGAATGAGGTGGAAATGCATGAGATTAATTAATTAAATTAATTAATTATTAGAGGAATGTGCTAGATTAAATTTATTAAATAAATAAAATAAATGATTTTATTTATTTTGGAAGAAGATAATATTTGAGAAATAAATTAAATAATTAAAAAACAATTATTCAATTCAAGATGTGAGAACTTGCATGAGTATTTAATAATTAAATAAATTTAATTATTATTTAAATGTGAAAGATTGAATTAATTAAATAAATAAAATAAATGATTTTATTTATTTTTAGAAGAAGATAATGTTAAAGAATTAAATTAAATAATTAAAATAATTACTTAATTTAAGAAGTTAGAATTAATGAAATAATAAATTATTTAATTTTGGAGATAAGAACTAGATAAAGAATTTGTATGAGATTTAATAATTAATTAAATGAATTATTTATTAAAGGAATGTGCAAGTGGGATTTAGATAAATAAATTAAATGTTTTATTTATCATTAATGAGTGGATAATATTGAGAGATTAAAGAATAATTAAATAATTAAAGTAATTATTTAATTTAGAAAGCAGGAAAGTGGATAATTAAATACAATTATTTAATTTTAGAAGGGATAATGGATGATTAATTAAATAATGTTTTTTTTTATACTACAAGGGTGTCCCCGCGACCCAGCCTAGTGGCCTAGTAGCCCTTACCTTGGGTACCTAAGGTGAGCTAGGGAAAGACAAGTCCCCTACGAGTGAGATCCCCCACCTGCAAGAAGTCCCACCTCTTAAACCAGGGAGCATAGTCAAACCCAAGACCAATGGGGAGCAAACCCACTGCCCAAGCCAACTCTACTACCCGTTTAGGATGATTAATTAAATAATGTTAATTCATTTAATTGATTTAGAGAATAAAGATAATTAAAGACATAATTAAATAAATAGGATTTATTTAATTAATTAAGAAGATTAATGATAAAGTGAATTAATTAAATAAAATAAATTCATTTAATTAATAGTGGAATATGCATTAGTGATAATAATTAAATAATTGAAAAATTATTTAACCATTAGGAAATGACAATAATTCTATTAAAATGATAGTTGCAGGCTAGGACAATTTTAGGTATCTACAGCTACTTTCTAGCCAATCGAAAAAATAATCTATTTTATTTTCTTATTTTTGACAAAGTAAAATGTGTATATTTTAATGAGAAATGACAAAAATATCATTCTCTAGAAAACATGAATTCTTGTAACCCCCTATCAAAAGTATTAACAAGTGCCATGTAGTGGCTAGTACTTGCTTTAATAGTATTGTAATTATTGTTTTTTAGATTTGATAAAAAAATAAATGTAAGTTTTATTAATGTGAATAAAAATAAATGTAAGTTTTGTTAATTATAATGTTTTAGTATTGTTAATTATTTATTTTAATGACCTAAACCTAACCCTTACTCATAACCTAACTCTAATTCTATCCTTAACCCTAACCCTAACTCTAACCCTATCCCTAACTCTAACCCTAACTATGACCATAACACTATCCATAACTATAAACCTAATTTTTATCACTAACTTTTAAATAAATAACGTATTTAATAAATGTTATATTACAAATTATTATATATTAAATAAATTTTATAAATAAAATAAATATAATATATACTAAAAATCATTAAAAGTTAGGTATTACATGTTGGCAATGTTTCTTTTCTTATTTTTAATATAAAATTGTTATATATTAAAATGATTATTTATTACAAGTTGTATATATATATATAATTATCAGATTTGATTCATAGTAGACACAAGTGCAACTATATCTCTTCATTCAAATCAATAATTATTAAATATTAACGAATCGATGATTATAGATGGTATGGTTTTTTCAAAGTCCATGAATGATAGAGTAAACACTTCTAGATTAAACTATGTATGCTATTTTGAATTGATATAATATGATTGTAGAAATGACCTTAAGAAGAGTTAAGTTTTGGGAGAAGGTAAGGAGGGAGGAGATTGGAAAATGAAGTAAAAGTGAAAATAGGCAAATAAATGATGAAAACATAATAGAAGAATGAATAATATAGTAATATGATATAACACAAATAAATAGATGAAAAAAGGTTAAAGTTAAATGTCTCAAACAATGAATAAATAACTCTAATGACCTTTGCCCTAACCCTAACTCAATGATTCATCATAGGAAGAGGATAATGAAGAATATTATTATAGAAATGACCTTAAGAAGAGTTAAGTGGTGGGAGAGGTTAGGGAGGAAGGAGATTGAAAAATGAAGTAAAAGTAAAAATAGGCAAAAAGTGATGAAGACATAAGATCAAAGGTTAAATGTCTCAAATAGTGAATAAATAACTTTAAGAGAATTATAAAGATGAATTATATAACAAAATGACTAAGGAACAATTACCAAAATTATTAAAAGAAATGAAGGAAGATATAAAGGAAAATATACTAAAACTTAAAACAATAATAATTTAACCAAATAAAAAAGAAAAAAAAGAAAAAAGATGAGATTATATATAAAATACAAATTGGAAAATTAAATAAATGATTCAATCAAAATCAAAAAATAGATGGTTAAAATACAATAGATTATAAAATACATAACCTATAATATATATAATATAAATAGATAAAATCATAATAATTTATATAATATATATAAATATAGATTAAAGGAGAACCTAAGAATAAAATAACCTATCATATATATTAATATAAACGTATAATATAAATTAATATATTACCTACAAAATGTAGATTAACTTATTTACCTACAAAATATTACTTTCAATAACATAAGATATAAATAGAAATAATATATAAAAATTCTACATTGATATAGGTTATATATATAAATTAATATTATAGGTTATTATTTTTTTGGAGAACCTATATATATATATATATATATATATATATATATATATAAATTAATATAAAATATACATGATGAAAACAAATTATTAATGAAAAGAAGAAAGAGAGCATATAATAATTAAATTATACCATAAATTATTAAAAACATAGATAACAAAGATATTAGTCAAATGGAAAGAATAATACAATTTTTATTTTATTTTATTATTTTAATAGTGTGAATCCAAATCTCTATAAAATAGTTAATTGATTTTTGTGAGATTTTCTTTAATAAAAAAATAACAATTACATTCTTTAAAAAAGTCATAACATTTATTTATTTTAGAAAGATTTAATGAACTAACTTTATAAAGCCAAAAAATAAATAAAAAATCATTCTTTAAAAAAATGTTTACCTTGCTTTCCTTATAAGTGGGTCAATAACACACATAACTTTTTAACCAATCATATGCACAAGAAATTATTTTTATAATTTGTAAAGTTAAAAATTTTACAAATTGACTTTACAAAATTGAATTTTATTTTAATTTTTTTTAAATATTGTTTTTGATTGGTTGAAAACTAAATTATTAATAACTACTTAACTAAAAAAATCCAAACTCATTACAATATGCCAATGGCAAGTCCTAATAATGACCTTTTATAATAAAAGATAGAATTGACAAGTGTCTCAAATATTTATCATCAATGTGATGGTGATGTGACTCATGAGAAGTTACATAGCTATTTAAATATTATAATAATTACAATTATCTCTTAGTTGTTATGATTGATAAGAGTCTAAGTTATTTATTACTAGCTTAGTTATTTTTAAAATTAATATAAAATTTAATTTCATGTCAACATCCTTCATTAATTATGTGTGTTATACTAATAAATATTATCTTGTATTTATATATTTATCATGTGTGTGTCTTATATAATCAAATAATACTTTATTATTATTCTTTATAAATTTGATTGATTCAACAATCATCATAATTAAATTCTTAGAAAATTATAAGAAAAAATACAATATATAATTACAAAACAATTTTTTTTATCTTGATAGTTAACTTGAACAAATAAATGTGCCGATTTATTTATTAGTGGAAACTTTTTTTTCAGCAAAAGGCATATAGCCTATATATATTATATTTTAGTAAAAAAGGGTTTACATATGGTTTTCCATCAACCATTCACAAAATTTAGAGTTGTTTCTATTGATGCTACATTGCATTGTAGATAGTGATATGCGTAGACTAGCAAGACTTAGCTTTAGCAACGCTTGGTCTTTCAAGACCATTACAAAAAACATAAATTCTTTCGCAATGCTTGGTATTTCAAACCATTTACAAAATACATATCATTTAGGGCATGCACTTAGTTTTTCAAAATATTTACATAATACATATCATTCAGAGCATTGTAAGCTTTCAAAATCATAGCATTCATCCCTTATAAGTTTTTTCAAAACACAACAAACTGGTGCAAAATTTTGGGCATTGTCAACATGGTACCAAATTGCAGTCATTATTCCTCCATTCATTCTATGATGGGGGAATTTTCTCCTTGTCCCTCTGCACTTTCATCTTCCCTTGTCGTTGTCATCTTGAAGTTTCCCTCCATAGTGGGGGCATTCAAATCTAGGGTCATCGATGGTGCATACTCCGTCTAAGAGGAAATGCCCTGAAAAGCATTCAACGGTGGGTGGTCTGTATGCACTCAGAGGAAAGCTATGGCATAATACTTCTCTTTAATATTGATGTCCATGGTAGTGCAGAGGTGGTGAGAATTCCTACGTATTACTCTGAGAAGGATGTGGTTGTATTTGTGCTCAAAAGCCTGCTTAATACCCTTGTAAATTCTTGCAAACTCATGCCTCTGCTTCAAGTATTTACGAGGGAAAAGTTCACCTATATACCCTTTCCCTTTTTGCAGGTCATACTCTTGCACTCCTTTAAGGAGAGTATTATCCTCAAGGAAGATATTTTTCACATACTTCTCTGCAATTTCTTCTAAGTCCCCTAGTGACTGGAGCAGGTCATACAATTTTGAAAATAAAATCAAGAGTACCTAGGAGGGGAGAATGGCTTGCCTCGCCTTCGGGTTGGTTATCTCAATGCCAAGAATAGTGTGCACATGATCTTCCACCCTAGCACAATCTAGGTTGAGCATAATGTCCCCATGCGATAAGCAACCCTCGAATGGCCTTACTCATTCTTTCACCTCCATTGGAACTCAGAGGTTCCAAGGTCTAAGCTCCATGGTTCTTTGTACTGTTCCTCCTTGCAACAAATTGAGTTAGAATTTTTCCACCCAAAGCTCACCAACCTTTGTAGAGAAAACCTAGGGAAGTTGTGGAATGCTCTAGAAATCCTTCCAGATGGAGTTATATAAAAATTGTGATGAGAGACAGTAGTGAAATCAAAGTGTCTTGCAAGAGGTGTAAGAATTTTGATGGGGGTTGTCACATCCCTACATGGAAAAATAATTTGGCACAAACTACCATCACTTTTGTTCATGTGAATTTAATTTCAGATGTGTGAGGCTAGCTAGAATTAGACACATTACTTGCTATGATGGGCTTCCTATACCTACAAGAGAAGCCACGTTAGTTTAAAACATATTTTGCTCCATTGAGTAAGATGATTTGGCAGGGATGAGGGGCACAAACACTAGGAATAGGAGTGTGAGTTGGCACTTCCATTTTCCCCAGTGTTTTATTTGTGGCTCAGTCCTCTTTTGTGAATGGATTGTTCTGTTCATGTTGATCAAAATTTGTCCTTGCTGGTGTTACCTTGGTCCTTTGCGTCAAGGTGCTTCAACACGTTGATTATGCCATTATTACCCCTATTGCATAGGTTGTCACTGATGGATTTGTCATTGCTTGACATTTAACATGCGGGAGTAATCGAGGCTGACAAGGCTATGTCACACTTGGTCCTGAGCCGCTGTTTTTTTAAAAAATATATATATTTGATTATTTCCTTAAATTTTCTTGTTAACACAAGGATTTGCACCTGAAGATAAGTTAAAAAACTCAATAAATCATGTGCACATGGGACTATTCTCAGGCTGTGGGTATCCTATGGTGAGAATAGACATCCAGGTTTTGGGTTGGTTCCCTTTGGATTTTCTTGTAAAACTAGTTTTTAAACAAAGGTAAAGGATAGAAGGATAAAGCAAAAAACTAAAACTGGAAAATGGTGATTCACCAACTAAAGATATGATTTGAAATTTGAGAAAAACTCATAAAAGACTCAAGAAAGTTTAATAATTTCACAACATAGAGATTTATGTTTGCAAAAATAATTCTATGTAAGGCTCTAATTGTTCTAATGCTTTAACAAAAGGAAAATAGTGATGTTTTCACAAATTTAAATTCAAGAGAAAGATATCACTAACATAAACCTGCACTATGACATAATATTCTTTGCATTCGACATTGAAGGAATTTTATAAAATAAAGGATAACACAAAATTTTATCATGTAACTCACAACCAACACTAAACAACAAAGAAATAAGGTGAAGGAAGTAACTTTCTATTGAGAAATAAGGAACATATGCATTACAAATTTGTAGTACTCATGAGAAATGAGTTACAAAGTAAAGAATAATCTGCCCCTGCAGCATCCAAACTCATAACTAGAGAAGAAAAGAGAGAAGAGATAGATATATAGAAAAGCCTCTCAAAATTCAAATTTGAATTTTGGCTCCAAAACTGATGTGTTGTCAAAATTCTCTCCTTCAAATCACCATGTGTCTAAAAGAAAACTCCTCCAAGCATGCATAAGGAGTAGTCAATTTGGAAACAATTCCAAAGGGTCATATGAAACTGAAAATCCCTCAAAAAGAGGATCATAACTAAATGTGAACTCCAGTTTTAGGCCTCAAATCACTCCTTGACTCAAGTCAAATCAAAAGGAACTCAAAACTAAAGTTAACTCTCCATTAAGTGCTTAAAATCCCTAATTTTTCTCCATATGTTGGCCAACACATCAAAGCTCTTTACTTTTGCATTCATAATATCATCTATTTAAAAGTGATTTATAACTATCACTTTAAATAAAGATTTACATTTTTTGAAATAGATGCAAAAAAAAAAAGCTTTCCTCATTTAAAGGTATTTTTACTTTTACATTCAAAATAATTTTTATTAAGAAGTGATTTATAAATCATTCAAAATAAAGCATTTTATTTGACTTACAATGCAAAAATAAAAGGCATTTAACTAAGTCAAATATAAAAGACTTAGAAAAAACATAATCTTAAGTGCTAATTTATTTTGAAGACAATTCAAAATAAATATATAAAAAGCTTAAAGCATGGATTCTATTGAAAATGAATAAAGTTTTTAATAAAACTAAAGGCTCTTCCATTGAACATTCTAGGTTTTGAAACCTAAAATGAATGAAATGCATTCATTTTCTATTTCATCTTGCTTGTTGCTGGAAACTTCTGGGCGCCGCCGCCATGGAAACCCTAGCCACGTTTTTTGTTGGCTTTCTTTGTTTCAAACACTATTTCCTAAGATTCTTGGAGGATATGAGGTAGAAAACTTAAGATGAATCTGGTAAGTTCTCAAATCTAGAAGGCTGTGATTTTTTTTAAAAGCTTTTTGTAAGCTTTTAGCTACGGCCTCACTGTATTTTCTTCTATGACTTTTTTTTATGTTGGGTATTCCCTCTTGGCCGCCATGAATGAACACTTTGACTCGACTTGCTGGAAATATAGACGACATCATAGAAGAGAATCTAGCTTAATATTTTGAATGGAAATTTATGTGTTAAACGCCACTTGGAGGTTTCATTACAAAAAACTCAAGGTGAGTCAAATTCTTTGCTTAAATATGGAGATTTCCCTGTGATCTTGAAAAAATTTATAAGCTCATAGGTGTGGCTTTGAGCAAATCATTCTCTGTCTCTCTGTATTTTTCTCTGTTGGGTCTTTCTTTCTGGCTAGGCCACCATGAGCTTTTCTGAGTTATCTTTAAAATCTCATTGAAAGTTCTTCCATTGCTCTGTATACCTTGAATGCATTTACTGTTGTTATGATTTTCTCTCTGAGAATAAAATAGACTCCATTCAAGTTGTATTGATGAGTCATAGCCTTAGTTTTTTTTCTTTGAAAATAGGTAATTCATTTCAAATGTTGCCTTCATTATATGTAAAAAAATTGATATATAAGTGGTTGCAAATCTCTATATCTCTTTTCTGAAAGTGGGTATTAAGTCTTCACTGTGTTTTGCATTTAATACAAAACCCTTGTAATTTTGAAGGTTGCAGGCTTTGTATCTTTGCATCTTGGGCCAAAACAAAAAAAATTACCTTGTGTTTTTGATATTGTATTACAAAAATATGATCATTGTAACTTTTCTTTTATGTAATACAACACTCATTGAATTTTCTGAAACTTCATACTTGCAAAAATTTGAAGCTGTCATAATCCCTACTTCATAATTGTAATATGTTGTTTTCAGTAATTATAATTTTACCTTCACAAGAAAGCTTTTATGTCTGAAAAATGAATAAGACACTCATAAATAATTCTCATGTAGCTTACTTATTTAGACTTAGAAAATAAAAGAGAGAAACTTTCATTTGTTGCTGAGTAACTCTCTTTCTTGAAATTATTTCACAGATGCTTCATTTTACTTGATATTCAAGATAGAGTTTTTCTACTTTATGACTGAGAATTGGTCAAGTTGTCATCTACTTCTGAGATATTTAATACCACATTTCAGAGATTCTGGAAATGAAATATTGTTGTTTCAAGCATAAAACCTTCTTAGCAAAAGCATACAATTACTTTGTTGTTCTCTATTGTAGCAATACTTTCTTGAAAATCTCTGCAAAACATAATGTTGATTTCATGATATTCAAACTACTGTAATTCCTTGAAGAGATGCTTCATGAATTTGGCATGTATGCTTGTTCACTATCATTGAAAAGCTGATATAAATGGTTCTGATTACTTTTCTTTCATACTGTAGCGAATGTTATTATCATGAGTTGAGCTCAACCCTTGAGGGAGCCACATTTAACTCCACTCATTTTGAAATTCAATAATCAGCAACCTTACATTTCTTGTTTCTGCACGTGAAACAAACAAGTCAGTAAAAAATAATGGATTCAATGATTCCTTCCTAATGATTTGGCAATCTTCATTTATCTTGTGGATGTATGACTCAGTTGATTCAATTTGATAATGATTATTGATCATATATCTGTTGATAAACATACAATTGGATATCATGCCCTGAGTTCTAACATAATTTCACTATCACTACAGGTTCTGGAACTTGGGAGCAAGGAGTTGAAGACAGAGGAAAACAAGCTGAAGCAACAAGTCAACCCTACATTAACCTCTTAGGTAATGACGAACATGACCTTCCTTTTGTGTGTTTCTTCTTTTAGTTGATCTTCAGGTGTATGGTTTATAGTTGTTGTTGAATTTAATCAACTTGGTCATAACCCACAGCTTGTGTGGGAGTTACAGAAACATATTTCTCAATGAATCAACTGCTCATGATATGTAATGACTTATGGACTTTTCTAAGTTTAATTCATTTACATATTTTGAAATTATGAAGTTGCAAATGTTTAAAACATATGTTCCATAATCATAATGAATGATTATCTTTGCATTTATATTCTTTGATCTGTCATATTCCTAGTAGAAAAAATCATTGTAGATGATTGATTCAATCTGATTCTTTGCTTTCCAAATGAAACCTTATTTATCATTTGCTTGGTTAGGATTGTTCATCAATTTATTAGAACTGCTGAATACTTTTAGCCAAACAATCCTAAATACTCTTTCTTTTGAGAGCAAAGGTTTATGGTATAATCAGACATAAAAAAAATTGTATCCCAACAAATAATTCCCCTCTAAATTACACTAATTTATGCGGGAAGCAAAAAATTAGTAACAGTTCTATCTAGTGCTAAGTAAGGTAAATTGTTATATCCCCTACCACCTTTTGTGTTCATACAAGGTTTTCCAAGGTGGCAACTTGCAAACAATATTTAGAAAAGGATTCATGGCATGTGGGTCATGTGTTAGATCATCAAACCATCATTGGATTACCATGCATGCCTATATAATTTTAGGCAATTAGTGTGGCCCACATGGAACACTCTACCAATGGGATTAGATTAATCCCTTAGATCAAGGGGACTTGGATTGAATCCCTAGTATGATCAATGAAAGTTCATGGATAGAATTAGGAATTTACACCAGTCAGCTAGTGGTGGCACTAGATAATTGGTGTAAAGTTCTTGATCTAATGGCCTTCTATATTTAAGAACATATCTATCAAGTCCTCAACACACATAGAGATATTTCATTCAAATTTTAATAAAAATTAAAATAATTAGTGATCCTCATCACTTATAAAATTAAAAAGAGGAATTAATCAAGGGTGATTTGATCAAACTATCTTCAATCATATGATTTTAGACATGATCCATTTTGATATATTTTTTACTTTGAACCAAAAATGGGAGTCACTTATGTGCTTTCACCTAATTGAGATAATTTAATTGTTATTATTAAGGGTGAATCTTATGATGGATAATCTTTAACTAGTTCTTATTATTGTTACTTTCTAGATTTTTTTTTAAAAAAAAGTCTATTTTAGTTTCTTAAATTGTTTTTGATATAAAAAGTAGCAAAACTGGGGTGTTGTCCCTTTAATACAAGGCCTTGTGGGAAATCATCAATAGAATAACATCATCAACACATTAATAGAAAAAACAAAACACCGAACCAAACACCCTAACCATTCCATATCAAAAACAACATCAAAATGATGAGAAGGGTAACCATAGTACTAGCAAACATCTTGAGAAAACTAACCAGTCTACACTTAGCATCAGTATACTTAAAAGTGTATATCGCTAAACCATTGACTATACTACTAATATTGTCCATCGTGAAACCCAAGTTTAAAAAAGTATTAACCAAAGCCCACCAGGGGCCATACCAGTCAGAATTAAACATATAAACCATAAAAGTATCAATAGAGAATTCAAAAAGACATGATGGACAGTAAGGCCATTCCCAACCAAAATGAAAAACATCCTACATTCCTAATCTTTCTTTCCGTTGCATGTCTTGATGAGGGTTATAGCAGCCCAATCCTTAATAAGGAATTTGAGAAGTTCCTTGTAGTCGGTGTCCTCAACATTTTCAGTGGAATTATCCTTCTGTAACAGGAACATAGTGGTGGCGGATTTGTGCATAATATTCAGAGCAAAGTGGGTGACATCATGAAGTCATTTTTCCAAATTCTCCATTTTTTTTTTAAGTTTGTCAACCTCCTCCCAAACAGTGTCCAATTTTTTGCTTGCTTCCTCCATGGGGCCTTCCCTTCAACAATGGTTGAGGCCCTAGTCTTAACCCCCTTGTCCCTAACACGGGAAGGACCTAAAGAACCCATTTTTAAACTTTCAAAAACATGGGAGGAGCTACTTGCAGAAGCAGAAAGGGCTTCCTCCTCCACATCCTTCTCATCCTTTCTCTTGTTCTCACTTTCCCCTCCACTATCAGACTCAGAGGCCTCCTTGGGACTCTTCTCTTTTTCAGGCTTAGTAACCAGTCTACTGGACCTATGAGGAGTACTGGTCTCCTCATTAATTTCAATGTCAGAGTCAATTTGTTGTAGCCTGAATTTGGTTTTCGTTGAAGCTTTGGCTTTAATTTTGGGGGTTGGGGCATTACATTTTTTATCCTTCCTTTTTTCAACAGACCCAGTATTAGGGGATGTGTTCTGGGGAGGGGTTTTCAAGGTTGGGTTTTTAATACACTTTTTCTTGTTGGGGCTAGGGGTATCCATGATACTAGTTGACGATAAAGTAGAAGAGATAGGGGATTCTTCAACAATAATGGGTCGAGGAGGGCAGAGGGCTAGGTGAAAATTGTAGAGTCTAAACATAATCCCCTAGTGAAGAATGGTAAAATTCCTACCCAAATTCATAGCCTCAACTACATCTTTCACAATATTTTCTAGAGAGTGCAACAGGAAAAATAGTTCTAATTGAAATATTGTTGTGATTCCTGAGATGATTGAGAAAAGGAAAATGGTAGTAGTAATACACATTGAATCTCCCCTCAAGAGTGAAATACTTCATCACAACCATGCACACTTTGTCCCAAGGTTTAGGAAGCTGCTTGCAGTCGTAGCCACCATGAAGTTTGACAGGCTGTTTGTCCCCATGAAAGAATTGGTTGAGGTTAGCCTGGTCAGAAACTTTGCTCGTTTTCTTCCATTTCCGCCTATCCATTGCAAGACCAATGGCCTTAGCAATAACTTCCTCATTCACTTTAAAGGAAATACTCCCCATAGTCACCCTTCTTGCAGACCAAGAGGTGAAAAATTGCTTAGAGAGACTTTTGTCAAACCCTAACATACATTCCATGAACTGGGTAATTCCTCCCTCTCTGCAAATATGCTAGACAGTGTCGTCCCTCTTCCATTTGTGAAATTTATCAGGCTCAACATGAACATGATCTCCACCCATGATGCCAACAAGAAAATGGTGATAAGAAAAAGCAGTTGCAGAGAAAAATTTAGGCAGAATATAGGTGAGAATGAGAGTTGTAGAGTGATTGCAATAAAACCCCAAATTAGAACTGACCACAATGAAATAATAACAAGATAAAAGCTGGCGATCCACGAAATTATTATAATTAGTTTTGCTCCCCATATCCAGCTCAAAATTGGCAGTTCCGTCATGCGAGAAGTCCATCACACGATAAAAAATGGGGACGTTAATAAATCCGGACATCACAAAAAATCAAAGAAAATCTGTGAGGCCGATCAAGATGACACAAAAATTGAAGGGGTTCAAAAAATAATGAGCCTTCCGGCCACTAGATTCATCATGAAATGTCACAGTGGTGTCTAGGAAAAAAATGTACATGCCACATCGCATTTTCTTCTCATAGGCCTTCTCGTACAACAACTAGTTTTTAAAATTTAAAACCCCACCAAGACCACTAACTAAAGTTAGTAAGCACCAAGCCAGGGCTAAAAAACCAACTTTGTTAGCTTCCATGGTGATTTGAGTGAGATTCATTCTTCAGGAGGGACAATGTAAAAAGAGGCAAGGAGTATTCCTTCCTCCAACAACATAGCCCCTCATGATCAAGTCCCAAAGTAGCCAAACTATCAGCAACTGCATTTCCTTCCCTTAAAACATGTTGCAGAGTGAACTCCTCCAACATAGTAAGGAGAGATCTAATGTCATCAATTATCCCTTGAACTAACCATCCAACAGACATTGTATCTTTCATGGCTTCAATTATCAATCGAGAGTCAGCCTCAATTTCCAAGGTTTAGACGCCAATCAACAGTGCAATCCTAAGACCCCAAAAAAGTGCCATACCTTCCGCCTGATTATTTGTGTTCTTTTAAATTCCCTATGTAGGCTGCTATCAGACTACCATTATGATCCCTAATGACACCACCCCTAGCCACTTTCCCATCTCTGGTCGTCCCATCAAAATTTAGCTTGTACCAGGGTGGTCTAGGAGCTTCCCATTTTGAGTTGTATCTGGCTACCTTCTTAGAATTATCAAACTTGTGAAAGTCCCTAGGAAGTTTCCAAACTCTAGCAATTGCATTGTCCCAACCGGTTGGGGGACTACTAGGAGTCTTCCATCTACAAACAAATATGTTGTCCAATAGGAGTTTATTAAGAGTTATCAACACACTGTCAACACTACTCTCCTTATGCTTGAAGATCTTGTTATTCCTCTCTTTCCATAGACACCAACAAATATGAGGAAAAATTTGTTGCCAAAGTTGTCTAATAAGGGGATGGTTTGTAGGGCACCTTTAATTAATAACAAATTGTTGAATATCCTTGCGAAACACCCATTGGATGTTGAAATTTTGAAGGAAATTTTTCCAAACTTGGGAAGCAAATTGACAGTGGATGAAAAGACGGGAGATTGTCTCCTCTTCTTGTTTACAAAGAGTACACTTGTTGGGAAGTTGAAAACCCCTTTTGACAAGGTTGTCTAGAGTTAGAATTTTACCATGAATAGAAGCCCACCAAAAGAAGTTAATCTTTGGGATGAGTTGTGGGTTCCAAACCTTCTTCCAACAATTCTCATCACCATCAAATTTTTATAGCATATGGTAAGTAGTCTTAACCAAAAAGGCCCCTGTGTGATTTTTCATCCAAAATATCTTGTCCTCCTTAGGGAAAAGAGGAAGTCTCACTTTATTTATTAATGATTGAAGCTCAACAACCTTTGGAAAAAGATCAGGCCTGTTTAAAAAACTTTGATCAAGGTTCTTCCATTTACCTTTGGGGGTAATATAATTTGCAATATAAGTGCCAAAGAAGGGCATAGCCTGCTCCCTTAGTATATTGAAACTACTGTCAGCAAGGGGTTTGTCCCCAATCCATCGGTCCTACCAGAATATTATTAATCTCCCATTGTCAATTTTCCATTTAAGACCTTCCTTAATAAGTGATATGCATTTGAGGATATTGTTCCATATCTTTAGGGGAGACCATTCAAGTCAAGGGCCCTGGAAAAGAATCCTTGGTTCAGATACTTATCCCTCATAATGTTGCACCATTCAGCTTTTCCAACCACAAGATTCTAGCCTATTTTGGAAATGAAGGATTTATTTAAATTGGTTAACTTTATAATCCCTAGGCCCCCTTGGCTTTTAGGATGACAGATAGTGTCCCAATTGAAAAGTGCCAATATTTTTTTTTATCTTCAGCACTAGTCCACAAGAAGGTCCTTTGGATTCTTTTTAGTTTCTCTTCCATGGAGCCCCATAATTTTAAAAAGAGAGAGGAAATAGACCGGGATCCCTTGGAGAGAGGCTTAGAGCAATTGTAATTTACCAACACTACCAAGGAGCTTACCCTTCCAACCCACAAGCTTCTTTTGCATCCTCTCCAAAATATTATTCCAAAAAATGGGAGTAACCTCCTTCACAGTGAGAGGGAGACCAAGGTAGGTTCCTGGTAGAGAAGCACTTTGACAACCCATGATAGACAAGATCTTAGCTTGCAAATATACCTTGGTGTTAAAGAAATAGATACTACTTTTTTGATAATTGATGCATTGCCCAAAGGCATTGGAATAGTCATGAAGGAGGCCTTTCCATTCTCTAGCTTCAACCACTGAAGAATTTCCAAAACGGAAAGTTTCATCCACAAATTGTTGTAGAACCGAGGGGAGTAGAGTAGAGGTAGCTTTGATTCCCTAAATCCTACCCATATGTGAAAGATACAAAAAATTCCTACTAAGGACTTCGACAACCATAATGAAAAGGTAGGGTGATAAAGGATCACCTTGCCTGATGCCTTTTCCAACTTTAAATAATCCCCAAGGAATCCAATTTTCTATGACAGAATAGTGGACCGACTCAACACATTCCCGGACAATCCCAATTAACTTATTATTGAATCCAAATTTAGATAGAACCAAGTAAAGAAATTTCCATCTAACTCTATCATATTCCTTAGAAATGTCCAACTTGAAAGCCATACCTTGGTTCCTAATTTTTTCCATAGAGTGTATAATCTCATGGGTTGTAATAGAAACATCAAGGATCTATCTTCCTGGAATGAATCCATTTTGGCATCTGCTAATGATCTTGTCCAGAAGTGGCTTTAGTTGGTTGACTAGAACTTTAGAGAAAATCTTGTAGACAGTATTGCATAGACTTATAGGCCTGAAGTCAGCCATACACTTTGGGTCTTGGATTTTGGGGACTAAGACAATGCATGTATTATTCAACTTTTTTAGTAGTTTACCAGTTCTAAAAAAGTCTCTGACTCCCATGGTCATGTCATAGCTAGACAATGTCCCAGTATTCTTGAAAGAAAGTCGGAGGAAAGTCGTCTAGCCTAGGGGCCTTATAGGCACCCATAGAAAACACTTCCATCTTAACTTCATCCTTCGAAATTGGGGCTAAGAGTTGTTTATTGTCCTCCACACTAACAACAGTTGGGAGGTGACTCAAAATTTTGTCTTGCACGTCAGTGGAGAGGAAAGTACCATTATCCAAGTATATATGTCTAACATAGCGTTCAACTATTTCACCAATTTTATCTTCATCAATAACCTCTTGGTTGAATTCATTTAGTAAGCATTTGATGACATTTATTTTCTTGTGTATGCTAGTCGTCTTATGGAAAAAAGCTGAATTATTGTCACCCTCCTTTAGCCATTGCACTCTAGACCTCTGCTTCTAATGTATTTCTTCTTTGATTAAATTATCTTTCCACTTCCTCCTCCAAGTTTCCTCTTCTTCATGCAATGATTGTAGCATATTACCCTTGGCTATTAGATTTTGGATGCTGTCAAGCTTGATCCCAATCTCCTTTTTTTGCTTAAAAATGTCACCAAAGGTAGATTTGGACCACCCTCTAACTTCATTTTTAATGAGATCAAGTTTTTGGGAGATTTTGTACATAGTTGACCCTTGGATCGGATAGCTCCACTAGTTTTTTATGCACTTTCTAAAATTTGGATGTGTCATCCACATAATCTCAAATCTGGAGGGGTGAGGACCAAAGAAAGGCTTATTCATCCATTGGAGAAGAATTGGGCTATGATCAGAAACAGTCCTAGGGAGGGCACAAAGAGAAGCATTGCACCCCAAATCCTAACTCATAGAGACCAACACTCTATCTAAAAGGACCTGAATAAGATGTTACCTTTCCAATTGTTAGACCAAGTGAAAGGATTACCCTCCAGTTCCAAGTCAAACAAGCCAGACCTACTGATGAAGTTTGAGAGGTCGCTCATGTTGTCACTGTAGTCCATTAGGCCACCAAGTTTCTCTGAAGGGAACAAAGGGGAGTTTAAGTTACCAACCACCATATACAAGGAATTTTTATCTTCCAGAATTAAAGATAAGACTTCTTCCCACATAATTTTCCTTCCTCCACGAGTATTTGGGGCATAGATATTAAACATATGCCAAGTGTAGTTATCAGCTCTGAGCATCACAACGAGGTAACTATGAGAAAATGCATAGGCTTCCCCATCAATTTTAGCAGGATTCCACATAGTAGCAATGCCTCCAAAGGCTCCATTCGCTTCACTGTAGTAGAAGGAGGAACTCGGCCAGATTTTATTAGCTATTGAGGAGAAGGTCTAATAAGTCATTTTAACTTCCTGCAAAAGGAGGACATCAATTTTAAAACCCATAATATATTACCTAAGAGGAAATTGTTTTTGGGGATTGTTCAGCCCCCTCATGTTCCATGAGAGGAACTTCATTTTCTATTACGATGGATTGAGTCCAAGGTTGACTGCCATCCACTGGAAATTTCACTTGTTGTAGCTTTGTGCCTTGACAATCTCTCTGGGAGCCTTCCAACTTTGTTATCTATCCCCACATCAACTTTCTTAGTTCTTGTTTTCCTCTTTTGAGTCTGCCAGTCTTCGTTGTTAACCTCATCCAACTGAGATTTAGAGGCAGAGGGCTTAGAGTCCAAAGTGAGAATTACAAATTTAGTGACTTCCCCAGCTAGGTCATCCACACCAATTGGTTGGGAAGAGTAAAAGCACAAGGTGGAATTCTCTTTCCTGGGCTTCATAGGGGTAACTATCCCTATCTCCAACTATTGTTGAACTGTAACATTAGTTTTCTCTACAGCCACACCATGAGGTTGGAGTGCTGTCATAATAGTGGTTTACAATTCCTGAGAGGAACAAATTTTAGCTGAAATCACATATTTTTAGAAAATATAATGATTTAAGCCTTAAAAAGTTCCATTTTAAGGATTCCAATTGAAGAGGGTTTGATCAAATCACCTTAGCTCAAACCCCCTTGGATAGAACCTCGCTAGTTTTAAACCATACATATAATTCCTCTCCTTTACACCTATCAAAATGCTGATAAAAAATCACTTTTGATTTAGATTTTGGGGGATCAAATGAATTCATTTAAAATTTATTTCAAATGACTGTGGTATTCCTCAAAACAAGCTATTAAATGAATATAATTTTAATATTTTTTGGTTTTGTTATGTATTTTTTTTTTAAGTTTTATTAAACATAGGTTTTTCATCGAAAATGAATTTCTTTGTTCTTCACATGTGGAAAAATAGAAGATTATCAAAAAAAAAATGAAAAATATGAGTGCACCAGATATTGAAGTCCTTGATCCAACAAAAAAATAAAATAAAATTTTGACATATACAAAAAAGTTATCGTTATATCCGCTATATCGAATTGTAATTTGTTTGAATTTGAAACTTGATTAAGGAAAAAATATTCAATAAAAACTATCTAACCAAGTGGAAGCACTAGATATCAGAGTTACAAATCTAAATTTGAAAGAATTAGAATTTTATCCTTCATGGAAAAAAGTTATACATTATACGGTGTGCGTCACTTTTTAAAAATGTTGTTTTCTGAAAAAAATCTATTTTCGTGGGAGGTGGAAAAAGAAGTGCAATTTGATTCCAAAAATTTTGAAAAAAATATTTTTAGAATCTGCAGACAAAATTTGATGAGACTCTAGTTTGCACCATCTTCGAAATTCCTCACAGTTTAGCCGCTATAGGTGCCCGAATGTGAAGATTTAGTTAAAAATAATAATTTCAGTGTCCAGTTTGGCCAAAAATTGTAAACCACTATTATGGGATCACCCGTTGGTTAGCAACAACAGTAGCGTTATTTTTTTTTCTTATGTCCATGCACATAGAGGACAAAGGAGTAATATCAGTCTTACACTCTTCCCTCAAAACTAAACCATGAGGAGACAGACCCAAATCCCTTAGTGGGGAGATCTCACCTTCCTCTAGGAAGCCAAGGGACTTCCCCCGTTTCTCCCCAATAGTATTCTCCTGAACTCCAGGGCTAGGGGATTTCATCATGTCATATAGACCTTCAGTAAACGAATAATCATCCAACTCATTGGAGTGGTGTTCTCTAGAGCATCACTAGACCTAGGGATCTTCTGCATTTACTCCTCCCTAGAAGAAAGGGATGAGCTTTTCCCTTTTGACAAGGGTTCCTTTGGTGCCAAAGCTTTGCAGTCCGCAATAACATGCCCCTATTTACCACATTTTTGATAGAACAAAGTGGCATTTTCATAAACAAGGGCCTGGGTCCATTTTCCCCATTTAGATTTTAGAGTTATAAAGTTGGGTAGAGCCTTGTTAATGGCTACATTAACACAAAATTGAGCAAAAAATAACTTGGATTTAGCTAGAGTGACCGCGTCCGCAAAGACATAACTACCAAAGGAGTTACCAATCCAACGAAAGATTTGTTCATCCCAAAATTCCAATGGGAGGCCAGACATGCAAACCCACATAGGAGCCATTCGATTAGGTTCCGTAGATGGGTCGAAGCCCAATTTCCATTTGGCCAAAGCTAAAAAGTGTTTGCCTTAAGCCCATGAACTCGAAAGAACATAGATCAAATCCTCCTCAGCCATGAATTTGAAGAGGAATAAACCTCTAGGCATAGCAAAGACATTCACACTACCTTTCAGCTTCCAACGACCATTAGCCTATCTATGGACCAGTCAATAGTAGGCCTAAAAGCAAAGAATCTCCCCACCAACACTAGATGCAGTGAGGAGGCAACCTCGTCCATGACCATGTCTGGTAAGAAGATCTCAGTTCCCTCTTCAGATTGAATAATGTTTAGGATGATGGACTCAAAAGCATTATTGCTAGTCCTAATAAAGGCACTCTTCCAGTTAGCTTTAAAGGAGTCATCTCCATTAATATTTCCATTGTCCCCATCAGTGGGAATCACTGTTTACAGTTTGGAAACACTTGGCACGAACCTCGCATCCCCATGTGTCATAGCAGAAACATGAGGGCTGTGAATCTTTTCTGTATCAGGAGGGGGGTCAGGCTAAGGGGAGGTAGAGTACTCCCTAGAACCTATAGACATGGCTGAAATTTTTGAATTGCAAGGGTGGAAGATTGCAAAGCGGGAGATTGTGGAGCTTAATTACTATGCTCTTAAATTGTTGACAAAGTAAAATGTGTATATTTTTAATGATAAATGAAAAAAATATCATTCTCTAAAAATATGATTTCTTATTACACTTTACCAAAATTATTAATAATGATTTTTTATACTACAATACAAAACTGACAAATGTCTCAAGTATTTATTATCAATGTGATGTGATGTGACTCATGAGAAGCCACATAAATATTTAAATTTTATAATAAATATATATATCTCTTAGTTGTTATGATTGATAAGTGTCTAAATTATTTATTACTTTTTAAAAAAATTGATATAAAAAGTCATTTCATGTCAACATCCTTCATTAACTATGTGTTATACTAATAAATATTATCTTGTATTTTATATATTTATCATGTTTGTGTGTCTTATATAATTAAATAATACTTTATAATTATTCTTTATAAATTTTGTTGATTTGACAATCATCATAATTAAATTATTATAAAATTATAAGAAAAAGTATAATATAATTACAATACATTTTTTTTTTATCTTTATAGTTAATTTGAACAAAAAAATGTATCAATTTTTTTTAATAATTTTTTTTTCTTTTCTTATTATAACAAATTAACTATAAAAATCAACATTTGTTCATTTTTTAATTAATTATCTCAAGAGGTGTTATATAGTGACATAAAAATACCTCATGAAAAAAAAATAACAACAATTTACATGTCAAAATATTATTATATTTAATGATAAATATAATATTAAGAATTTATCATTTAATAATGATAGGAGTCTGAAGAGATGGCGTGACTATGGGAGGTGCTATGTGGCTATTTGGCATCCCGTAGGCTGCAATAGGGCTTGCATGCCCGTTATGCCTACAGTAGTGCTCACTGCGTGAGTTACGAAGAGGAGTTTGGGTGTTTCGAGGGGGTTGGGAAGTGTAGGGTATGGAGAGACTTGGGTATAGGTGTGGGGTTGGCATGGGGGTGTCATGAGGGTCCCATCCCCTCTTTATCTTCTTTTGTGCTTCATCCTTTTCATTGTGTGGTGTGGCTATAGTGAGTGGATCAGGGGTTTTTAAGAATGGATCTTTTTGTGATGTGGTGTATGTGTTATCTTAGCCTCAGGCTGAGCATTCCAATGCTTTTAACTTTTTGAACAGTGTCATGCAAGGGGAGGGTCTTGTGTTGAATGGAGGTCTCTAGATTCCTAAAGTAAATGGATGCCTTGAGAGAAGCAAAGTTCTTTTGGTGCTAGTTATACAGTTGAAATTGGTGGCTAAAGATGTAAGCTACCTATCAAACCATGTATAGATATGTAAATTTATAGGCATTCAGGTTTCTCTTCCTTTCCTAAAATTATGGACTCGTAGGGTTTGGAATCCAGAAGGTGACAAGGAGGTTATGTTGGAAGCTAATTACTACTTTGTGATGGTGTTTTCATGCCTACCAGATCATAATAAGGCCTTTGAAGGGGGTCCTTATTTTTATAACTAGTTTGAATTCATTAAGCTTTAGCATGTTGGATTTAATCCATTTGAGGAACTTCCTTCAAGGGTTCCAATTTGAGAACACCTCCCATGGCTCCCATTGGAGTTTTTGACTAATGATAGCCTACACATGATTGCTCTCTTGTTGGGAAATCCAATTGTCCTGTCGCAATAGACTTTGGACAAAAAGGTAATCTCTTGTGCTCACATTTGTGTTGAGATTGATTTGAATAACCCTCTTCCAAATTTTCTAGAAATATGCTTTGATTCTATCTCATGGATTCAACAACTAGATTATGAAGCTCTCCCTTTTTGGTGTCATGTTTTCCATGAGTATGGTCATTTGCAGCAAAAATTCTCAAAAATTCCTTGGTTATTTTATCTTCTAATGGGGCTTTAGCCAATGCTCTTCTCGCTTGGGGCATAGGAAGGACAAGGGGAAAGCCCTTATGGTTGAATGTGTTCTAGTTAAGGAGGGTTTTGTTCTAGTGAAAGTACACAACAAAGGTAGAGGGTTGTAAAGGAACTTTAAGGATATATAGGGTGAGGAGACCTTCAACAGGTTTAAGGTTGTAGAAGCCTTGGATAAGCAGTGGGGGCTCAGGTAATATGTTGTTTAGTGGGGAAGGTCTTGTGTGTGAAGAGTAGTTGATGCCCACGAAGGTAGTTAGTCTGAATAGGCTACTTGGTGCTCTTAATGCTTCAAATATGGACACAAATAAAGGGAATGAAGATCTTAATGTAGCAGATCAACCTAAGGGTACCTACTAAAGTTGTTGGTAATATGGTGGTGATTCTTAATTTTTAGCCATAAAAATGGGTTCTTTGGCTCCTGGAAAAGATGGCATAGTTTCACCCTTGTTAGGACTACAACAAAAATATATTAAAAATGGAGGGCTAGATAAGGCTTATAAAATTGGTTGAAAGGACCAAGATAAGTTAAAGGTAATGGGGGAAAATTTAGTGGAATTAGGATATGTTAAGACTATTGATTCCCACTTTTCAAACCCTCAGAAATGATTGTCTTGTCATGGAATGTGAGGGATTTGAACAACATCCCAAGACAAAAGGTTGTTTGTGACTTGATCAAAGAAAATTATCCTAATGTTTTGTTTATTCAGAAGTCTAAATTGGTTGCAGAAGGAATGATAAATATTGCTACCAAATTGTGGTAGATAGGTCAATGTTAATGCATTGGTGCTTAGGGTACTGCTGGTGGGATTGATTGCTTGTGGGATCCTTGTACAATTATCCCTTTGTGGTGGATTTTGAGTAGGCATTCGATGGAATTGGTTGCTTCCAACATTGATTTTGGAGAATTCATCCTCTTCACCAATGTGTATGCCCTGACTAATTATGCAGGTAAAGCTCACCTATGGGCTCACATCCATTTTGTGTGATCCTTAGCTCCTTTTTTCCTTAGGTCATGGAAGGTGACTTCAATTCTATTATTTGCATGAAGGAAAAAAGAGGGGGTGTTGATAGATTGGAGGCTCCGTCTACTTTGTTGAAGGATAATATACTTTCCTTAAACTTAATTGATATTAAACAAGGGAATGGTGTTTTTACCTGGAGCAATAGGAGGTGGGGTGACAATTCTATCTCTGAAATATTGGATAGGTTCCTGGTCTTGAGTTATTTGATTGGCTACAAGTGGATTACTAGGTCTGAAATTTTGGGTTGGAGGGGTTCAAACCATTGGCCAATCATTCCCTTAGCAGTCAGGGTTGGCATGTCTAAGAACCCCTCTTTTAAACTCCAATTGATGTGAATTTTTGGGCCTTGTTTGTGAGATCTTCTGGCTAATTGGTGGAGTCAGGGTATGTCTACCCATGGAATGACTATCTACTACATTAAAAGGCTTCAATATGTGAAGTATTAGCTAAAGAAGTGGAATAGGAAAAGTTTTGGAAATATTTTTCTAGCTAAATCAACAACCCAAAAAAGAGTTGAGAGCATCACCAAGTAAAATAGAGATCATGGTTTTTTCAAGTGGTCTTTTAAAGAAAAGGCTGAAGCTATGAAGAAGTTTGCAAAATGGGAACTATGTGAGGAATTTTTGGAAACATAAGTCATGCATTGATTGGCTACATGATGGGGATAGAAACACAACCTTCTTCTTCAACTCAATTAAGGCTAGGAGACATGGGAATCTTCTCTCTTCACTTGTGACTCCTTAGGGGCTCATTTTTCTTCCTTCAGAGATATCTCCAATGAGGCTATCTAGTATTTCTCAACTCTATTTAAGGATGACTCTCTTGTCGCAGGGATGGAGGAGAACCTTATTTTAGATTGCATTCTTTCAAGTGTTCCTACTGAGATGAATGAAATTATTATCAGTCCCATAACATTGGATGAGGTAGAGAAGGTGGTGTTCCAGTTAATAAAAGGGAAAGCCCTGGGTCTTGATAGTTTTCCTATTAAATTCTATCAATATTTATGGTAGATTATCAAGTATGACTTATTGGAGGTAGTTTAGGAGTCACAGAGAAATAAGCAGATGCTAAGAGCTATGAACTCTATGTTTCTTATGCTTATCCCCAAGAAAGAAGGGGCCAAATCCTTGGATATGTTTAGGCCAATTTCCCTATGCAATGTGGTGTACAAAATAATTACTAAGTTAATTGCTGAGAGACTCAAGCCATGGCTTAGCAGAGTCATTTTTTATGAGCAAGTTGGTTTTGTTATTGGCGAGAAAATTATTGATGGGGTGATTATTATCGTTTAGATCATTTACTCCATGGAGTTCAGTCCAAGCAGAAGGCTATGTTCATCAAATTGGACATGGACAAATCTTTTGATCATGTTAAATGGTCCTTTCTTTAGAAATTCCTTCTGGTATTTGGATTTGGTTTTGAATGGGTTGATTGGATAATAAGTTGTGTTACTTCAACTTCTTACTCTATGTTGATTGACAATGAGCCTTCATACCTTTTTGGAGCTTCATGGGGTCTTCATCAAGGGGACCCTTTGTGCTATATTTATTTATTCTAATGCTTGAAGGCCTAGGGAGGTTTATAAAATCTCAAGTTTGGAAAGGATTGATTCATGGTTGGAAATGGAATGATAATTTGGCTATCTAGTCCCACTTATAGTTTATGGATGACATGGTGTTGCTTGGGGTATCCAAAATCAGTGAAGCTATTAATCTTAAAAGAGTCTTAGATATATATCTTGCAACTTTAGGGAAAATAATTGATGAAGCTAAAGATTTCTATTTTCTTCTTCAACACCACTCTTGGTATTTGGTCTAGAATTACTCGAATCCTAAAATTTCAAATTGGGAAGTTACCCTTTGTTTATCTAGGTATCATATATTGATGGGCCCCCTCCCTAGAAGGACCTAGCAAGTTTTCCTTGATATGTTTCATGGAAAATTCAATCATTGGACTATTAAGTGGCTATATTTTGCGTGAATAGTGTTGATGTTGAAATCTATGGTGCAAGGTCTTCCAATTTATAGATGTATGGTTCATTTGGCTCCTTTAAGTTTTGTGAGGGAGTTGGATGCCTTGTCTAGAAAATCTTTGTGGGTAGGTAACCTGTAATCCACAAAGTGGAGTTTGGTGAAGTGGGAGACTATTTGTAGACCGAAGTAGGAGGGTGGTCTTGGTCTGAAGTAGGCTACTCTCATAGGGTAAACATTGGTTGCTAAATTATATTAGCATTGGTGCTCTAGCTAGGATCAAGCTTGGGCCAAGATCATCAAATATAAATATCTAGGAGGGGTGGTGAGTGATGATATGCCTAGAATCAGCGTATTAGGGAAGGGATCTCTAATCTAGGATACTCATAAGAGAGGAGCTAAACTTATTTAGTAGGTTTTGTTCTAGATTTGTAATAGGGGGTCCAAGGCCCTATTCTGGTTTGACTCTTTGGATGCATTCCCTCCTATTTTTTCCATGTATCCACACTTATAGCCTCTGTTTCAAGCTTTATTGGAAGCTAGATGGTCGAAGGTGGAGGATTTCAAGATGAGTAGGAAGTTAGGTACCCCTCAGTTTGGCTGCATGGGTGGAGTTGTGGAGGATCAAGAGGAGTCGGCTCATATTTTTTCTAGAAGGAAATGCAACTCTTGATGTACTAGTGATATTTTGACTTGGGGCTTGGATCCAAGAGGGGTGTACTCAGTGGCCTCTGGCTACTAGGTTCTGGATAGGAAGAAATATGGTGGTGATGAAGTCCCTTGGTGCAAACAATTGTGGAGTAAGTATGCTTGGCCCAAATTTATTTATTTTAGCTAGCTAGTTGCTTGGAATAGATGCCTCACATGGGACATATCACATAAGAAAGGTTTCTAAGGACCATCTATCTGCTTCCTCTGTGAAAATGATGAGGATACTGTTTCACATTTATTTTTCCAGTGCTCTTTCTTGTGGATCAATTGACACCTTTGGTGGGATGTTTGGAAGAAGGCTTGTGTGCATGCCTCTTCTCTTGTTGAGTTTTAGAGAAGTTTGGGAAGGCCACTAGCTAAGAGCTTCTTCCTTTAGGTGGCATGAAATATTGGGCCTTCTTGCATTATTTAACATACATGGCTCAAAAGGAACCATAGGATCTTTTAGGGGCAACATTTAGAAGTACAAAAACCATGAAAAAGAATATTGGGAATGATCCAAGAAATTATCCAAGCTAAATGTGTGATTGATACCCCTTCTAAGCATGGTGAGGTGGAGCTAATGCATAGACTTGGCATCTTTGTGGGTGGCCACGTCCCTACCTTGCCAAGGGGGATTTGTCAACCCCAAAGGAAGACCTGACTAAAGGGGAGATGATCCCCTCCTCCTGTTGGTGTTTTCAATATCAACACTAATGGTTCCTCTAGGGGAAATATTGGACCTTTTGGAGTTGGAGGTGTTGGAAGGGACTATTCAAGTGATTCTTTGTTCTTCTTCTCCCTCTTCCAAGGGAACCAGTCTAATAATCTTATGGAAGCTCAAGTTGTCCTTATGGTTTTGGAGAGGGGATATGCACTAGGCTAGAGTAGAATTATTTGTGAATTGAATTCTTAGATCCTAATTAATA
Organism: Sequoia sempervirens; assembly: GCA_007258455.2. Taxonomy (NCBI): domain Eukaryota; kingdom Viridiplantae; phylum Streptophyta; class Pinopsida; order Cupressales; family Cupressaceae; genus Sequoia; species Sequoia sempervirens. The sequence continues at coordinate 33,096 of VDFB02155567.1, forward strand.
TGTTGAATAGGTAGGAGCTTAGTGATGCTAATTGACAGTTGGAGTTGATGGTGCACCAGATTCACTAGATTAACAATTCTTTGGATGATGTTTGGTTTGTCCACATTTTGCGAGAGTGGGATAGAGTGGTTGATTGTTTGGATAAATGGGATTTTGAGTTTATGGGAGATTAGAGAGTTGATAGCTAGGAACATTTACCTTCAGAGTGTTCTTAGTAGCTGAAAGATTTGATTCTTGAATATAGGCCTCAGTAAATGATGGTCTAGGGGGATTTTCATTAGCTTTGTTCTTGTATGGCCTTTCTTGATTCAGTTGCTTGGGTTGGTTGATCCCCTCTTAGAGGGGTTGGTAGTGTTGAATTATGTACTTATGCTTTTTTAATTTAATAATTTTTTACCCCTCTTTTTATATCATTTAATAATAAAATAACTCTTAAGTAAAATAAAAAATAAATAAATCAAATTAAAAAATAAAATAAAAATTTCTTTTCCAAAATTAAAATTATATGAGATTTATTGCAAAGATAGTTGTCATTACACCAAAAGATTGGCCTATTATTGCTCGATACAACCACTAGAATTAATGAATCCATAGGAGGCAATTAAGCCATGTCACAAACCTGAGAGTTGTGTTGCATAGCACAAGGAGAACAAGCACACACACTTTGTAACAATTCTCCCTAGTGCAAATGAAGGGTTCGAACCCATGACACAGGTTTTGATACCAATTGTTGTAAAGATGGTTTTTGTTGCACCAAAAGATCAACTTGTTAATGTCTAATACAACTTCCAGAGTTAATGAACCCATGAGAGGTAGTTAAGCCATGTCACGAACCAGAGCATTGTGTTGCACAACACAAGGAGACCAAGGGTGCACACCTTGCAACAATATTATCTTCAAAATAATGAAATAAGGTAACTTTAATAATGTATATATAACTAGCAATTGTGCCTTGGTGTTCAATGGGTATTTTGAAGATGTGTGGAAGGTCAATTAGGGAACTTCTAGTCTATTCTTTGCCTAGATTTATGCATTTTACATGAGGTCAATTGGTAGGCCATTTAAAAAATAAAAAGGACTCAATGGAGAAGTGATAACTTCAAATTAAATATGCATCCACTTATAGGTATCTGAACACAACTAAAAAAGCACTCTAAAATAAGAAGATAATCAAGCTCCATTACCATTAGGCTCATATTATGTTTACAATAGAGATAGGGAGAGATATATGGGGGAAGAGAGAGAGATAGAAACATATGGGTAAGGAGACAGAGATAGAGAGGAAGGTATAGATAGAGAAGGAGATGGAAATGGAAATGGAGATGGATAAGGAGAGGGATACACAAAGAAAGAGAGTGAGAGATAAAGAGAGAGAGGATAGAGGGATATATAGTTATGGAAGATATAAATATATAAAAAAATTGGTTTCAATATTAAGTTTGAATACATCTCCACTACTAACAAAGAAAGATTTGGAAGAGAAAAATTCATTGTCCAAAGAACTAATCTATCATAGCCCTAAACCTAATCTCAACACTCTTATTATTCAATTGAAATATTTATCTTTCATTAATTACCTACATTAACTCTCATAACCCTATCCCTAATCGTAACCCTAACCCTAACCCCAACCCTAACCCCAACCATAATCAAAATCCAAAAACAACCCTTAACCCTAACCTTAACCCTAAAAAATAATCTTAAATCTAATCCTAACCCTAAACCCTCAATCATAATATCCTAAACCTAACCCTAACCTTAATCCAAATTTATCTTTCATTAATTTCCTACATTAACTCTCATAACACTATCCCTATCCCTAACCCTATGATATAATATAATAGTAATATTATATATTGATAATAACATAATAATAAAAATATAATACTAATATTAGTAATAATATAAATAAAAGAATAATATTTTAGTAATTATATTATTATAATTATAAAATTAATAATAATAAAGTATAAGAATAATTAAATAGAAAAAATATTAAATTACATTAAAAATAATAAGAATAATATACTAATCTATATAAATAAATTGAAATATAACGTTTTGGAGGTGTATATGTTATCTTTTCTTTTGAAATAATGATTAACTAAAAAAAATTAAAAATGATATATCTTGATGCATTTTATAAAGATTATATTTTTAAAGATATATATGCTAGTTTTAGTTCTCTTTTCTAATAGTTCTATCTTGATGATGGATCATAGAGCATGATCCAAGTTGATCTTTGGTGGGCTATGACATCCACTTGTAGGGGGCTGTGTTGTCATAATAGTGGTTTACAATTCCTGAGAGGAACGAATTTTAGCTGAAATCACATATTTTTAGAAAATATAATGATTTAGGCCTTAAAAAGTTCCATTTTAAGGATTCCAATTGAAGAGGGTTTGATCAAATCACCTTAGATCAAACCCCCTTGGATAGAACCTCGCTAGTTTTAAACCATACATATAAATGCGTCTCCTTTACTATCAAAATGCTGATAAAAAATCACTTTTGATTTAGCTTTTGGGGGATCAAATGAATTCATTTAAAATTTATTTCAAATGATTATGGTATTCCTAGAACAAGCTATCCAATGAATATAATTTTAATATGTTTTGGTTTTGTTATGTATTTGTTTTCGTTTTATTAAACATAGGTTTTTCATCGAAAATGAATTTCTTTGTTCTTCACATGTGGAAAAATAGAAGATTATCAAAAAAAAAATTGAAAATATGAGTGCAGATATTGAAGTCCTTGATCCAACAAAAAAATAAATAAAATTTTGACATATACAAAAAAAAAAATTTCGTTATCACATGCGTTATTCAATTGTAATTTTTTGACTTTGAAGAACTTGATTAAGGAAAAAATATTTAACAAAAACTATCTAACCAAGTGGAAGCACTAGATATTAGAGTTACAAATCTAAATTTGAAAGAATTAGAAGTTTATCCTTCATGGAAAAAAAGTTATGCGTTATACGGTGTGCGTGACTTTTTAAAAATGTTGTTTTCTGAAAAAAATCAATTTTCGTGGGAGATGGAAAAAGAAGTGCAATTTGATTCCAAAATTTTTGAAAAAACTATTTTTAGAATCTACAGAAAAAATTTAATGAGGCTCTAGTTTGCACCATCTTCAAATTCCTCACAGTTTAGCCACTATAGGTGCCCGAATGTGAAGATTTAGTTAAAAATAATAATTTCAGTGTCCAGTTTGGCCAAAAATTGTAAACCACTATTATGGGATCACCCCCAGGTAAACCTAATCTCAACACTCTTATTATTCAATTGAAATATTTATCTTTCATTAATTACCTACATTAACTCTCATAACCCTATCCCTAATCGTAACCCTAACCCTAACCCCAACCCTAACCCCAACCATAATCAAAATCCAAAAACAACTCTTAACCCTAACCTTAACCCTAAAAAATAATCTTAAATCTAATCCTAACCCTAAACCCTCAATCATAATATCCTAAACCTAACCCTAACCTTAATCCAAATTTATCTTTCATTAATTTCCTACATTAACTCTCATAACACTATCCCTATCCCTAACCCTATGATATAATATAATAGTAATATTATATATTGATAATAACATAATAATAAAAATATAATACTAATATTAGTAATAATATAAATAAAAGAATAATATTTTAGTAATTATATTATTATAATTATAAAATTAATAATAATAAAGTATAAGAATAATTAAATAGAAAAAATATTAAATTACATTAAAAATAATAAGAATAATATACTAATCTATATAAATACATTGAAATATATCGTTTTGGAGGTGTATATTTTATCTTTTCTTTTGAAATAATGAATAACTAAAAAAAATTAAAAATGATATATCTTGATGCATTTTATAAAGATTATATTTTTAAAGATATATATGCTAGTTTTAGTTCTCTTTTCTAATAGTTCTATCTTGATGATGGATCATAGAGCATGATCCAAGTTGATCTTTGGTGGGCTATGACATCCACTTGTAGGGGGCTAGTCTCGCCCGAAGTACCCAAGGTATGGACTGCTGGGCTGAGTTGCGGGAACACCCCTGCCACATAATAATAATAATAATAACTGTAATTTCTACATTTTACAATTTCAAAGACTAAATGAAACAAGAAGAATAACATCTCTTGATATATTTTACATATTTTTTTCTAAAGATAGTTATACTAGTTATTATCAACCATAATCTTTATGTCTTACAACTATAAAGACTAAATGAACTAGATAGAATGATATCTCTTGATATCTTTTGAATAAATTTTTTTAAGATGAATATAATAGTTATTATGAGCTATAATTTCTCTATCTTATAACTGCAAAAGACAAAATGAATTAGAAGAAATATATCTCTTCATATCTTTTACATAAATTTTCTAAAGATAATTATACTAATTATTATCAACTATAATTTATGTATCTTACAACTGTAAAAACAGAATAAAATAGACAAAATGATATCTCTGAATATCTTTTACATAAATTTTCTCTAAACCACAATTATTACATTTATTCGCAATAACTTATTTTAAAAAAAACATTTTATTTCTGATACACGGACGAATCTAAGGTTAGTCACAACAGTTTTCAGCATTTGCTATAATTACGCGTTAACACATTAGAACTATGACGAATGAGTCAAAATTTCGCCGGTTTTTACGGTTAAAATCCCAAATCCCCAAACAGATCACAAACGGGTCCCAATTTCGACATATATGAAAATTGAATTTACTCGGAACAATCTGCTAATAGACAGTATTTCGTAGTGCGCGACAAGCACAGCAAGAGTGGAAAATTTGAGACAGAAATTTGTACCAGTAAACCCCACTCCATTACTTTCTTCTTTATCTGCAAAATTTATGTGATAATTACATTACACACTGTTGTCACTCGGAAGACCTTTTGCTCCGTGCTTCCTGACAGCGCTTTTCTGTTGTCTGTCAAGCTGCGCTAAAAGGTAAAAGGTAAAACTGATCTCCAATGCACAGCTCTCAAAGGACATCATTTTGCCTGTAGCAACAACTGCACTAGAACCGCCTAAACTGACTCCGGCATATGAACAATGAAGATTCCTTCCAGACTACTCGCGATGATGTACCCCGTACAGCACACCACTTATTGGAGTCACTTTTCGCGTTCGTCTTATTACAAGTATTTGGTGTTCTGTGTACGAATTTGCAGGACTGAATTATTGCTCAAAGCTTAGCAGAAAAGGGCAATAATCATGGCAGATTTATTTGACTCTATTTATTGCAGTATAATAAAGAGCATAAGCTTGAAGAATAGGAGCGAGGAAAGAAAGGAAAAAGTGTGGAAGAAAATGAAAATAAGTTCATTTCCAAAGGGGTTCCCATAGCTGATCTTGTGTATCAAATTGATAGCTGATGTCTGTCTGGTAATCGTCTGGAGATGGCGTGTACAAGAAATGGTCAGGCGAAGCATCGTTATAACCTGTGACGATGGCTACAAGATTAGCATGCTCTACGCGAATGTTTGACAGCTCATCCTGCGTTTTGGCCAATTGCGATTGCAGCTCTGCCACTTTTCTCTGAAGATTATTGATGGTTGCGGAAGATCCATTCACAGGATCTCGAAGTCTTTCTCTTGCCTCGAAAACCATGCTATTTACGGCCTCGTCTCTCTGCTCCACTGGAACATCCTGCAAAGGATTCAACAGTTTCTGCTCATTCAGACTACCATTGAAAACCTCTTTTCACCCCTTTTTCTTAATTTTGGGAAGATTATTTACATAAAAGGGAAGATTCAAAATAAACAGTCAAAAATTACAGAATTATTTTAATATTTAATGTCCAACTTTGAATAAGAAGTAACTGTCGCACACAAAAATTGTTTGACAGGCAGTTAGTCAAATTTAGGCTCTGAAGTCTTCAGGTACTCTATTTAATATTTAAAATATTAGTTGCTTACAGCACATTAACTACAATTTTTATAATTGACATGGATTTTTCACAGTTTATCTAATATTGATTCTAGAAATAAATTTTTGAACAAATAATTTTAAATTAATACTTTAAAATATTAGAAGTTTCAGGTTGTTTACAGCACACTAACTACAACCTTTTATAATTGATTAAGTTTTTCACAGCTCATGCAATATTCAGATGATTATTTTGAGATTCAAAGTTCCAGATCACACTTATTTAATATTGATGCTAGAAACAAACTTGCTTTCAATAAACCAAATAACTTAAATTATAAAAAATACAAAGAAAAATAATATTTCTAAAATCTAGTAAGCTTATTAGCAACACTCCATTTAACAGATCCCACCTGTATATACAATATTCCAGTCCAAAATAAATTATACTTTATGCAGAAAGTAGTTGAAGATAGGAACATGAATTTCTTCAATATTCAAACCAGACCAAAGCTTTCAATAAAAGACGAAGCTTTGAGAAAAGGTACAAATAGTCTCCAATTTCTTGCCAAAAACACTTGAAATCCAGAAATAATTACTTGCACAGAAGATAAAGCTGTAGCCTTACTTGAAGCAATTTGATAACGTTGCCAGTTCCGAAGACTTTGTGTACCAGTAGGAATTTCTGAGGATTATTTTGGGGAAAATAGGGCGCCAGGAGGCACGTTTCTCCGCATTTTTTTCTTTGCATTTTGCAGGCTGCGCATGGGCTTGACGATGCGCTCTCTTTCATCTGCACAAATACGCACAGAAGCTGTGAGTAAATAAAGATTTCTGTGATACACATACCTGAGCACATTAATTTAGTAAATTATAATACCTCTTTGTTTTCTGTGACAGAAAGTTGGATGTGGACGCTAGGAAGCAGAGGAATCGGAAGAAATTATTTTGCAAAATGATAATGGGAGAGACCTGTGGGATACGTATTTATGGAGAATGGGAAAAGGATAGAAAGGAGCATGGACGTCAAAGGTATTTCCGGGAAGTTGCGTCGTTCCAGTTGACTCAGAGTAAACTCACCGTGGCCGGCGTCCACTTTCAGTCCGTGTCAGTCGAGAAATGGGGCCTCCCTGCTATTTCCTGCATACGCGGTCCGCTTACGTCGAAATTGTTAGGAAATGATAGTTATATGTTCACTTTTTATTTATTTTAATTATAACTATAATAATTGTTTAAGATTTAAGCTTGTGGAGGTAAAATGTGCATATTTTAGGTGTTTTACGTATATAGGCTTATATTCAATTTTACATTTGGAAATTGGAGATATCATTATATCTTTATTTAGAATATTCTTATCTTTAAATAAGTGTTTGTCTAAATTATGAATTATTTGTGGTCCCATGTTCCTCATATCCGAACTAGTCATTATTCATAACTCTTATGCTAAAAAGTTGAAATGTGTTTAAAACATAAATAAAAGGACCGTCTTAACATCATTTCAATCATTCTTTATTCATCAATCCTTCGGGTAAGGGTAAGTGCACAAAGTTGAGTCCACGAAATGTGGAAGTTTTTGCCTTAGCCAAAAAATCGAATTTGGCATTGCAAAAATGGGATCCCAATTTTTAAAAATCGGGATCCCATTTAGTTTCGGGATCCCGAGTCTAAATGTCAAATGGGATCCTGCTTTTTAAAAATTGGGATCCTGTTTGTTAAAGGGTCCTGAACCGACGAACAGGGAATGGGATCCCGATTAGTATGAAACAGGATCTCAATTTATAAAAATCGGGATCTCGTTTTGTAATTGTATTTATTTTTTAAAAATGTAGAAAACTTCATTTTCACTGCGTACAGGATCCTGAGTTTGTGGGCGACATCGACAACAAAAGTCAGCCTCCAGGTATGCCTCCACCCCCATTTTTTATTGAAATTGTCAATAGAAGAATTGATTTTAGCATTTTTTTTTAAATTTATTTGATGTTTTAAGCATTTTATTTCTTGTAATAGTAGAAATGAGGAATTGTAGAAATAGAAGAAAAAATGCAATGAAACCTAAAGATATTGAATAGAAACAAAAAAATGAACCTTGAATTGTATTTTAGAAACAAAATTTAGCTTTTGAAACCTAAATTTTTCAAACGAAAAAAATTTGCATTTGAAAACCCTAATTGAAACGAAACAAAAAATTGCATTTCAAAGCTAAAATTGAAATGAAATAAAAAATTGCATTTGGAAACCCTAATCAAACTTTTTGAAACCCTGAATTCAAATCAAACAAAAAAAATTGGATTTGAAAGCCCTAGTTTGAAATGAAACAAAAAATTGCATTAAAAACCCTAATTGCTTAGATTGAAACCCTAAATTGAATTGAAACAAAAAAAAATTGCTAAAACCCTAAATTGAAATCGAACAAATCATTTTGATTTTGAAAACTCTAATTTCGAGTTGAAGAAAATTCATTTGCATTGTATGGAGAAAACGATATGTTAAACTTTAGTTTCAATGTTAAATTATAATTAGATTAGAAAACAATATGTTATAGAATAGTTACAATTCATAAATTTTATCAATGTTTGTTTGCAAATTTAGTTAGCAAATTTGTAAATCCAAGTGTGCAATCCATTTCCAATTGTCACTTAATTAGATAATAGTCAACATTCATTTATATTTTATGTTTTGATCTCTCTTAGTCATGCCTTGTTTCCATTTCTTGTTTGCATGTGTTGTCTGTTGTCTTTTGACAATCTTAACCCTCATTCTAGTCAATTACTTGTTAATTAGGCTTCTAGTTTAGTCTAAAATCTCAATTTTTACACTAGTTACCTAGACACTAAAAGAATCTAAATATTTTTCTTTTATTTCTTTTAGGTTCTTTGGATTCCAAACAATCAAAAATAAAATACTTGATTCAACATTAACTAATTTTATATTATACATTTTATATCATAAAATTCATTTAAGTGGGAAATATTAATGAAAAAAATGTTGAAGAAAATAATCTTATATTCAATTAAAAAAATATCCAGTTAGAATATACATCAAACTCAATCTTAATATAATGCATAATTATGTGTTTCTATTACAGAAATAGTCAATCTATTCATAAAATGAAAAATATTCATAAACTAGGCACTAACTTGCAAGTCCATTATTCCAAGGGCCACCCAAACTTCACCCTAAGTTTGCTAAACCCTAAAATCTAAACTCTTAACACTAAAGCATTCATTTTTTACTAGGACCTTAAAATGAAATTTGGTTGCCTTAGGCAACTCCACCAAATTTTATTCCCTTAAGCCATGTCATTTTGTCATAGGACCTTACTACAAAGATCCCCTTAAGCCATCCTATTACCCTAAACCCTAAACTCTAAACTCTAAACCCTAAACCCTAAAGACATCATTTTTTTCCTAGACCCTTAATGAAATTTGGTTGCCTTGGGCAACGCCACCAAATTTTATTCACTTGATCCATGTCATTTTGTCCTAGGACCTCACTAGACATAGATCCCCTTAAGCCATCCTATCACCCTAAATCGTAAATTGGTGTCTTAAGGGGTCCTAATATGACATTTCTTAAGGGGATCAAAGAAGTTCTCAAATTTTGGTGAAGTTGCCCAAGGCAACCAAATTTAACAACAATAAGATCGTGCAAGATTATAATATGAATGAGATTTCATGATCTAGGTTGGTCAGTTGAAGCAAGTGCTATCTCAATCAACTGTTCCACAAGAAAATGTTCTTCACTAACTTGCAAGTCCATTATATTCCAAGGGACACCAAAACTTCACCCAAAGTTCCCTAAACCCTAAACTCTAAAGAATTCATTTTGTCCTAGGACCTTAAAATAAAATTTGGTTGCCTTAGGCAACTCCACCAAATTTTATTCCCTTAAGCCATGTAATTTTGTCGTAGGATCTTACTACATAGATCCCCTTAAGCTATCCTATTACCCTAAACCCTAAACTCTAAACTCTAAACCGTAAACCCTAAAGCCATCATTTTTTCTTAGGCTCTAAATGAAGTTTGGTTGCCTTGGGAAACTTCACCAAATTTTACTCACTTGAGTCATGTCATTTTGTCCTAGGACCTCACTAGACATAGATCCCCTTAAGACATCCTATCACCCTAAACTGTAAATCAATTTCTTAAGGGGTCCTAATATGACATTTCTTAAGGGGATCAAATAAGTTCTCAAAATTTGGTGAAGTTGCCCAAGGCAACCAAATTTAACAATAATAAGATTGTGCAAGATTATAATATGAATGAGATAAATCATGATCTAGGTTGATTAATTTATGGTTTAGGGTGATAGGATGGCTTAAGGGGATCTATGTCTAGTAAGTTCCTTGGACAAAATGGCATGGCTCAAGTGAATAAAATTTGGTGAAGTTGCCTAGGACCTTAATGAAATTTGGTTGCCTTGGGCATCTTCACCAAATTTTATTCACTTAAAAGCCATGTCATTTTGTACTAGGACCTTACTACATAGATCCCCTTAAGCCATCCTATTACCCTAAAACCTAAATCCTAAACTCTAATCGTAAACCCTATAGCATTCATAATTTGTCCTATATTAATAGTTAATTGTATTTTCATTAAGTAACATGCCTTAGACATAAATGAGGCTTACATATTTTATCATTTGTATTCAATTAGGCTTGCATGTATCTTACATTTTGAAATTACAAATCTAATGCAAGTTCACTCATATCTTAGAGATCACATGGATCGATTCAATAATATTTGCAATCCACCTCCACACCATCCATCTCCACCACCTTCACCTCCACCTCCACCCACTCCACCTCATAACCCCCCACCTCCACCACCTGAAATCGATGGTGCTCGTTTGCAAGCACAAATCAATGCCAATGTTAGAACCATCCAAGATCAAATCAACATTATTCAAAATGAAGAATGTGTCGCACCACCTATGAGGATGTTTGCATTTAGGATGCAAACCATTGTTGATGCTGCCAGGGCTATGGATGGGATCTTAGATGAGCATCGACAATGGCTAGAGGAGAGGAGAACTTCTGATTCTGAAAAAGAAAATGCAAAGAAATGAAGAGATGCAGTAGAGAGCCACAATAGTTTCTAAATTAAGACAATGATCTTAAATAGTTATGAATTTATGAATTTGGTTCGATGGATATTTTGTGTGATGAATTTATGATTTTGGTTAGATAGATGGATATTTTTAGTGACATGAATTTATGAATTTGGTGGAATTTATGATCTTATAATGATGAATTTATAATAGTATATATTTTATGACTATCTACTAGATCATGATTTCTCCTGTTGGAAAATTGTAATATATATATATATATATATATATATATATATATATATATATATATATATATATATATATATATATATGCATTAGACATAAAATGAGCTTTTTGTGAATGTTTCAAGTTTTTTTTAGTATGTTCACATGTATTAAAATTGCATATAGTTCTTAAATTTAGAAATTTGTATGTATGTACATTGTTTAGTTTAATGATGTATGCATGCAAATTATGCATCGTATTTTTTATTTTAAATGTATGTACATGTTAAATTTTGAATTTTGTATGCACGTGCAAGTACATTTATATTGTAAGTTGTTTAACTTACATTAGTATAGTTACAATTATGAATTTTCAATTCACTATATATGAAATGTGCATGTACACTTGTAAATATTATAAGCGTTAAATGTCTACATGTATGTCTAGGTTGATACCACAATGAGAATGGGCATCAGACAAACATTAGATGTTGCAGCTACTCGTGAGGCCTCTAATTTTCAAGTTGTTTAAAAAAAATTCTACACAAAATACATGCAAACTTGAATATATAGATATTTTAACCTAATTCAAGTATACATGCTTTAAATTTGATCTTGTAGGACTTTGTTAGTGCGACTTTCAGCTCTAACCCAAACATAGTTACACCTCCAGATCAAATAGTAATTTAATTTTTTTATTATATTTAAAGTCAATTATAAATTATATATTCTGAATATAACTTTAATTTTAAATTTCAAATTGAATATATATATAATATGAGCTAATACATGTTTTAAATTCTTTTTCTTTTATAGCATGAGACACATCTTGTAGTTGAGCATGTACAAACAGGTCCTAGAGAAGAGGGTGCACAACCTCAAAATACGATACAATTAAAATATGATAAATTATAAATTAAATTGAATTAAATCATTTTTAATTGTAGACTTACATCTAATTTCAACTTTTTTTGTCTTGTTTATGTAGATTGATTAAGAGAATTTAGAGGTTGGTTCAGGTGCACCAGAGCATCCAGACCCAAATATGATGGTAATTTAATTTTATGATGAATTATAGATTAAATTGTCATTAAATCATTTTTCATTGTCTTACATCTGATTTCATCTTTCTCTTGTATAGAGTGTTTCAGGTCATCTACATAGTCTGCATGGTGTGAAGAGGTCTCTTGATTATAGAGACAATGCATGACCTAAACATGATTTTATGGTTTATATTTGATTATTTCATGGACTAGACATATTTGGTTTCTCATGTACTCTTTTGGACTTTATATTTCATGGTTCAAGTACTTTGTTGGACTTTAGTTCATGGCTTGTACTCTGGTGGACTTTATTTCATGCGCTTAATATATTGGTTTCATGCACTTACTATGTTGTAAATTATAGACTTTATTATTGTTTGAAATTTTAATTTACACATGTACATTTATGTGTTTTATGTTCATAGTCAAGACATTAATATAGGACATTAAAATGAAAAATTAAATATAAATATGAAATTAAAGTTGAAACTAATAGGACATTTTAATATTTGTACTTTACAAATTTAGTGATCCCATACATGATATACATGATATGTACATTCAATAATTAGCGATAATTAGTCAATGAACTTATTCAATTCACGTCAATCAATAATTAGTCAATAAATCATAATTTACAAATAATAGCATCCAATACTAATTTATAAGCTATCAAAACAAATAATATCATCTAATACTAATTTATAAGTTGTCAAAACAAATAATAGCATCCAACACTAATTTATAAGCTATCAAAACAAATAATAGCATCTAATACTAATTTATAACCTGTCAAAACAAATAATAGCATCCAATACTAATTTATAAGTTGTAAAAACAAATAATAGCATCCAACACTAATTTATAGGTTGTCTTAAGGGTATGTCTTAAGGGGTCCTAATATGACGTCTTAATACGAAACGTCTTAAGGGGATGTCTTAAGGGGTCATCTTAAGGGGTCATCTTAAGGGGATGTCTCAAGGGGATGTCTTAAGGGGATGTCTTAAGGGGTCGTCTTAAGGGGTCATCTTAAGGGGGTGTCTTAAGGGGATGTCTTAAGTATAATATTTAGGATATGTGTTAATACGAAATGTCTTAAGGGGATGTCTTAAGGGGTCGTAATACAACATCTTAAGGATATAATTGATTTAACAATAATTTATGCATGATATTTAGTGATTATACAATCAAATATAAAGTTTCAAAGTAGGAAAACATGCACATTTAACAAACAAAATATATAGAATATTGATTTAGATACATAAAAGTACATAGAGTACATAATTGTGTATGTACATGTATTTGTAATTTGTACAAAATATTTAATTGTGTATGTACGTACATATATTTCATCTCAAAATAATGTTTAAAAAATTTGGATATGCCATCTGAAGAACATCTCAAACTAGTGCCTAAAATGTAGTAGGTCTTCACGCCACCTGATATCAAAAAGGTACAAGCAATATCAATGAAATCATCAAAACATACATATTTTAATTTATATAAAACTATCTATATGTACACAACTCAAGCACCTGTATTTAAAAGTATTTGACAAATGTGTGTAGGTTGAATCCAAGCATCCTCTCTTTTTTGTTTCAAAGTATGATCTATCAATGCAATGATGGCTTAAGGATTCAAAAAGGATAATAAATCAATTTTAACTATTAATGTACAAGCAATATCAATATATAATCAAAACATGTATTTGAATATAGTTTAACTAATAAAATTTACCTGTTTTTACCAAGTATTCCATGTTGTATAGGTTGAATTTGCATGGACTAGATCCTTTTTGTGATTATGGCTTAAGGATCTATAAAAGGACAATTTAAATCAATTTCAACTAATAACACACTTGACCAATATCAAAACATGTATTTAATCTATTTAAAAGGACAATATAAAACTAAAACTATATTTAATTGTATTTACTCATTCCATTGTACCATCTGCATCCTCTCTTTTTTGCAATGCATCTATGATTGTCTCATGTTCTTCCATAGAAATTTTCCATAGCACTTTATTTGTAGGTGTTCCACGATACCGATCTAGTTTTATATTTGTTGCCACCATCAAAAGTGAATAGTGTATAATCTTTTTATGTGTTTCATAATCTTTGAATGCAAGTAGACCATTCATCTTTGTCAGGTATTTTCGTAGTCAAGTGCCAACAAGCACCGCCGATCCTATTCGAAGACATGAAAATCATCATCAAATAAGTTCTCAAAATTTTCTTAAGGGGATCAAAGACTTGTTCTAAAAAATTTCTTAAGGGGATCAAAAACTTGTTATCAAAATTTGCTTAAGGGGATGTCTTAAGGGGATCACTATACCTGTTGGATAATGATAGCCATCATCATCTTTTTGAGGTGCTATTAACTTATGTTTAGTCTCCACACAATGATCCAACCAATATTTTTTTTTCTCTTCATTCCCCTCAGGTGCAACAACAACATACACATGCCCTGCAAACAAAATTTGATATAATAACTTGCGCATATCCATATAAAAAATTTAGTATTACAAAATAACTTAATGAAGTGAAATAAAATTAAATGGTGCGATTAAATTACCTTCTTGTACAGGGTTTGAAACATGGTCATAGTCTTCAGATGCAAACACTTGATCATTTTCTTCAATAGTTCTTTCATATTGATCATGTGCTTGTGCAGGTGTCAGCGATCTTTGCTCCCACTGTTCAACCCATTCTATATTTTCACATGCTTCCCAATCTTCTGAGATACAAAACTAAAAAAAAAATGCAAGATCCCTTGTCTAGATAGTCCATGTGCTTTTTGTCGAACTCCTAAATGAATGCCATTTAGTAGATCCACTGATTGTCTCACAATCAACTCTAGGTACAATGTTCTCTTCTTCAACCAACCAAAAGAATCAATGAACTGTAGAGTACTCACTCAAACCAAGTGCAGATAATCTTGTATTACACCAATCCATAATCCCACTTGCATCTTTAAATTTTACTGGATCCTCAAATTTTAATTGTTCTCTAGCAAGAATTATTTTGACACACGCACCAACTCCATCACATTCTCCTTTACCATACCCAGCTTAAAAAAAAATCCATACATGCTCAGGGACATTAAGTTCCTTGTGAACCCTACCTAACCAATAGAACATTCGAGCATTCTTGAACTGCCCCGTACAATTATCTGACCATATGAGGTGTTCTTTCATCTAGATTCCTCTTTCTCTTAAATTTCTATAAAATATACTGAAATAGTATTGAACAAACTCTGACAAGTGTAATCGGTTGTCACTCAAATAAAAATGATACTGCCTCAAAAAATTTCTATCATCCTCAATGCTATCATTTGCATGTCTATAAACAATATGGACAAACATAGCTACTTGCACTGAATTATAATACTGTGATTGAATTTCCTCTTGTGGAGCTAGAGTATAATTTTCCACAAAATCAACCACTGAAAGTATAGTACCAATTGGAAATGTGTTTCTACAAGCATGAAATTGGCCATCAATCCATCGAGCATGTTGAAAGTGCATGACATATTTTGGTACTTGATATTATTCTTAAATTCACTCATGAATGCATGCACACTAACTTTTTCTGTAACTAAATCACAATGCTTTCCTATTTTTCCATCTTTTAAAGAATACTGAACATTCTTAAATCTTTTAACATCTACTAATTTTTTTCCAAAATCATTATCAACACTTTCATGCATACAAAGTCTTAAGAATGAAATATTTCCATAGTTAATGCATTGTCCAAAAATACAAGAACTTAAACAAAACAATTTACCATTAGATCTTTCACAAAACAAACTTGAAATAAACTCCCTTATTGCTTTAGGTGGCATATTAATATCACATTCTGGTATAATCATGTTAGTATGCAAGGTACAATGTATATATCAAAAAATGTCATAAAAATAACAAAATTGAACATGTGTTTTACAACAACAAGATATTCGTTGCTTATTAATTTTTACATACCAGGGTTTACATTTTTCAAAATACCTTTGACTTATTTTAATATTACCAGGTAAAACTAAATCACCACAAAATTTTCTATAAAATTCATTTTGTGTTGTATCTAATAGATGTTTTGGGTGAGGATCGCGAACTTTGGAACCCACCCTTAATTTTAAAACACCTCTAGCATTAGATGAAACCCTAGTATTATCATGCCAATATTTTTCGATCAAAGATTTAATTTCAACATTCAATTTCATATCAGACCTCAGGAGTCGACCACTAAAACTCCAACATTGGTTGATAGGATCATTTTCTGTACTTTCTCTTCTTTTTGCTACTCTTAGCAATGTTTTAGGATGTATTTTTAAAACTTCACTAATATTGCTTACCATTCTTTTATTCAATTTTTTTTATTAATTATAGTAGTTGTTATGGCTATTCTTGCTGCATTTTTATCTTTAGATTGACTATTTTTCCCAATAGATTGAATGGAACTAGCAACAGTAGACATAACATGTTTTAATGATTGATCTTTTCTTTTTGGTTTAACAAAAAAGCCTAACCTTTTCATTATTTTCCTCATGTTTTGCATTCTCATCAATTGCATCATTAGTTGACATTGAAATGCAATTTTTTTAAGATAAAATAATTTGTTGTATATTCTATTCGCATGTGTTCTTATTTGTCTCCAAAAAATTTGACCAGGAAGATTATCGAAAATACCACTTTCAATTTAAAAAAAAGTATTTTCATTAAATTCAACATCACATTCTATATTTTCATCTTCATCTTCATTTTCATTTTCATTTTCAACTTCAAAATGATTTACATTTTCATCAACAAAATGATTTCCATTTTCATTTTCATTTTCATCAACAAAATAGTTTTCGTTTTCATTTTCAACAAAAGGGTCATTCTCATTTTCATTTTCAACAAAAGATTTTTGTTTTTCATTTTCAACAAATTCTATAAA
>VDFB02155568.1:0-47355 GCA_007258455.2 Sequoia sempervirens
ACATACCCTACACATACCCATCATATCGCCACTTTTTGGCCCATCATGATCCTAGGCATACCCTGTTGATGTGCTTGTTGAGGATTTTTTTCCTCTTTTTGTTGTTGTCCTTGTTGAGAATTTTGAGGAGGGTTTACAGGTTCATTAACATATCCTACAAATTCCCAAAATAAATATAAAAAACAACCTAAAACTAATAAATTCATAACAAAAAACAAACAATCCTTACCTCTCAGACCTCCTTGTCGACGTGGCAGTATCCTAGCAAAAAACAACAATAATTTGATGAAAAAAATTACTAAATGGATCCTCCCAAAATTCAAGCACATAAATGAAGGGTTTTGGCCATGGGTAGAAAAAAACACAATCACAATGAAAATGATTTCGAATTCCTTTTTTTTTTAAATTTTAATACCTCATAATGTGAGTGCATTATAACATGCTCATGTTATCGGTTCACTATGGCCAAGCCTTAGGCTCGAAACACCAAGCCATAACACACTTGCGTTATGAGCTTTCAAAACTTTTTTTAAAATTTGGCCACATATTGGCCCCCAATCTTTTTGCACCTGCCTCAATTTTATTCACAATTTTATTTCTTTGATCTAGATTAGCTTTCTTCTCATTTTTTCTTCTATAGAATTTTGAAATATGTCCCAGTTTATTGCATGTGTAACATATAACATGTTTCCAACAAAACTAATTTTCATTTAACCTTGATCTTCACTGAATAGCTTTATGTATGAATATATTGCATGTATAGCGGTAATCTTGAAAAGAATGAATCATTCTACCAGTATTGAATCTATTCATCATTATCTAACTTATACACTTAGTAGCTCTATTTCCAAACTTATTGCAAGCAAATCATTATCTAGCATAGAATCCAACATTCTGATTCATTCTACTTCTTCATTTTGTTGCCCTATAACTAAATTTATTGCATGAAAAAAAATGCCATTAAAAGATAGGTACCTTTGAGCATTATGTTGTCTAATAGGAATCCTTTCGGTATTACTTTTGTGGTTTTTAATCTTCCTTTGATTGTCTAGTTTTTTAGGAGTCTAATTTACCTTTGATAATTTTCCTTCTTCAAGTCCCAAACCACTTTTATCCTTAGAGAGTTTCTAAAAAGCAATCAATTCATCAAGCATTGTGGTGCTTGCTTTGAATTTATCCTCATGAGATTTTTACTTTACTAAGTCAGATCTTAGTGTTACCACTTCTTGTTCAGATTTGTGCATTCATCAATTTTTCTTTGGATTTCATCTTTTTGATATTCTTCAATTCTTTTATTTTCTTCCACTTGTAGCTTTAGTCCGATGATTTCCTCATTTTACTTTTCCAACTAATCACTAACTTCTTTATGCCTTTGTTTGAATTTCTTGATTTTTTCTCTTAATTTTATCATGCATTCATTTGCTTCTTTTAAGTTTTCCTTTAGAGATTCTTTCTCATTTTCACTTTTGTCTAGATCTTCAAGAGTAGCATGGAGTTCCTTAGATGCTGAAATCTCTTCCAGAGGAACATGATACTTTTTGTTAGCCATGTGTTCAAACTTTAATATCTTCCTTAAGCTATTAAGCTTCTCAAAAGGAACCAAGCTCTGATACCAATTGTTGAACACATAGAATACTAAGAGGGGGGTAAATCAGTATTCTATTAAACCATTTGATTTCTAACCATACAATTATTAAAAAATATCTAGTTGCAATTGTAAGTCAAAACATGGAAGGGAACATAACATCACACAACTCATAGAAACCAAGATTTTTATGTGAAAAACCCAAAATGGGAAAATCAATGGTGAGGATTAGCTCACAATATATTATAACTGATCATAAAATATTACAAGGCACATTGTTGAGACACACTATCCTTGAAAGGCTCATAGTTGAAGTACAAAAGATATGGCTTACCACCAAAAAAAAGAAAGAGATATGACTCACTACCAGGAATATGAACTAAATAGAATGCATCTTTTGAGTGTTGAGTACAGTTCCAATTAAGCTTTGGAAGATAGAAAATCCTGCAACAAATTGCAAGTATACAACAATTATCAATAACTACCACTGTCTTCACACCATATCACTTTGTTGCACATCTTGCATCATCACTTCTTATCATTTCTATCTCTATGTATCTATATGTACATCTATATGTATATGTCTATTCAAAACAAGGATGTTTCACATATACACGGTTACATCTTCATACATCAATTAGGTTAGCTTAATTAGATGTAAGCACACTTAGCTAAAAATATCTTGTCAGCTTCAAAACAAAAAATTATTTTACTCATCACCTTCAAGGAGAATTTGATTGATTGCTTTATTGAATTCCTACAAGTGCTAGTGCTCACAAAATAAATTATCACAACACATGAACAAACTTACATGGAAATATGGTTGATGCTTGACATAATTCTTGACATGAACAAATGTTGCTAAAATGCTAATAATTATGCTCTTGAATACTTTTGAGTGCTTTTTATGATGCTCAATTTTCTCAATAGTTTTTCTTATCTTTTGTGAAATGGTGAAAATACTTTGTATTTATATGAAATAATCCAATTTCTTGAAAATGAAATGTTGATAGCTGACAATTGAAATTGGAAATTCAAATAATAAAATAGTGGCACTAGAATATTCAAATTGGAGCCAAAAAGGGGTGGTCTAGGACGTGGGGTGCCCTAGAACAAACACATTCTTTTCAAGGCCCAAAGTGTCAGGGTAACATATTAAATGCTCATTTTCATTTCCCTTCATTTTATTTCAAAATATGTTTACAAAATGGGTAATTAAATGCATAATTAGGTCCAAGAACATAAGGAAGAGCTAAAAATAATGTGAAATTTTCAAGGGAAATAATTTTTTATGCTACATTTTTTGGAAGAATGAAGAAGTATACCTTTGATTTATTGTCATTGATGCCAACAATTTTTGGTGATTGATTATCTGCCCATCTAGTAAACTATGTCTATGCTACATTGATCCAATAATTTGTTCTAAAATCACTCTGAGTAGAATATTGGCTCATATGATTTTGATATATTATTCAAGGGTCTTAGATACAACTTTGGTTAGTAATTCAACAATCTAGATCACATGAGTTGAAAGTTATAAATGTCAGAAGTTTGGCTTCAAGTCTTTGGTATGATCTCCTTTTGGGTGACTTGAACATGTGGTGCGCACTTCATGGAGGTTTAAAGAGTTCCTTTTTAGGTCTAGGCCAACCTAAATCATGTCTTGCATATTTTTTTAGAGTACACTTTGTATTAATTTGTGTATACTATGTATTTGTCTGTATACTTCAAGGCTTATGTGTTTTTGAGTACTTGTGCTTCCCTTATTCACATGTACATGCTTGAATTATTCACATGTATACTTATTAATTTGTTATCCCTAGCATTTATCATTGATGTCCTTCATGGTTTGCCTTGAATATTAATTGATTGATGCTAAACTTCAATATTTCTAGGAATACTAGTAGAGTTACAAACTCCAAAATTGCACAAATTGAAAATAAAATATTAACTGTAAATAAATGTACTAATTATTAACTTGATAATTGATTAAGAATGAGTATAAAATATATCAAGAGATGAGCCTTCTAGAATGACAACTGCCAATGAGAAAATAGGTAAAGCATTCTCAATACTTTGAAAGAAATAATCCACCCAAAATTGCAATGGGAGAGAAGGCTTATTTAAGATCCTTAAGAAATGTATTTCGTAATGCTCCCTTGTTCTTACATACCTCAATTCAGTTTAATCCAAAGAGTTCCATGAAATGCTTTATCTAAAAGAAAAAAACACATTTTCAATTGGTATTCCATGAAATGTTTCATAAAAAGATTCCAATATATTTAATCTTTTGATTGGAACAAATCAATTAAGAAAAGGATACACAATATTCACAACACTTGTAAAACATAATATTCATAGTAGACGATGAGTAATTAACTTCTTGACACATTATCATACAAACATTTATCTTGAATAGTCTTTAAGCATTTTCACAACATAATCCTCATAGTGCAGAATGAATTGTTATGTTCTTGATCCATCACAGTATAAACACATCAAAATATGTATATGTCAACTTTTTGCAATATTATTTCTTGTATAGGAAATGGACTTGGGAGAAAGCTTTATAATTTATAATACAAATAAGAAATGGACTCAATGGTGGAAACTTCATTTATCACACCAAATAATAAATGTAAGTAAGAGCATCACTTGTTTCTCTTAGACTCCAATTTTCAAGCATAGCAAATCATTTCAAATGAAAATGACAAAATGCTTCACAACCAAAGTTGTTAATTGAGGAAAAAGAAAATGTTTCCAAGTTACACTATTGTACACATTTACAATTGGTTATATATTATTGTAAGGGAAAGGAGGATAATTAAAAAATGTCTTGCGCTTGCTAGACTTGACGATGATCATATGCTTTTTGTGTAGAAAACTCAGACTTCTCAACTATTGTGTGTATGTTTCTCTTTTTGATTGTTTCGCATGTCATCATAAGGGATTAAGCCCCGGTTGAACTTAGCAGAGTGATTCCATGTGTTTGGGTGTGAAAGAGGACCATGCCTAGCACAAATGTACCTATCGAGATGTGTTGGAGTAGTTTGTTTGGTCACATGAGTTGCAAAATGAAAGTTGCACCACTTTGCAACTTTATACTGCTTGCATTTGACAATTTTTCCATCAAGTGAAAACTAGACACCATGGGAAAATGATTCTAATATAACAAAAAATGAGAGAGGTTATTGTAGAGGGGCCCAACATAATCTTGTAGGCTCAGATGGAGAGTTTGTAATTATCACAGTTTCCAAGTAATATCATGTCAAAGATTGTTTCCCTTTTGCACTTTGGACCCTTAAGGGACCGAGCTGGTTGAACATAGCTAGCTCAAAGTGATTCCGCATGTTTGGGTTCGAATGAGGACCATTACTAGCATAAATTTACCCATCTAGATGTTTTGGTATATTATGTTTGATCAAATTAGTTGTAGAACAAAAGTTGCACCACTTTGCATCTTTACACTGCTTGCATTTGACATTTTTTCCATCAAGTGAAAACTAGACACCATGGGAAAACAACTTTGAGATAACAAAAACTAAGAGAGGTAATTATAAAGAGGCCCAAAAAATTCTAGTAGGCTCAGACAGAGAGTTTGTAAGCATCACGGTTTTTGAGTAATAGCCCATCAAAGATTGTTGTCATTTTGCACTTTGGACCCTTAAAGGATTGAGTCGGCTTAACGTAGCTCAAAATGATTCCACGTGTTTGGGTGCAAAAGAGGACCATGCATAGTATAAACATACCCTTCTGAATGCATTGGAATAGTCTTTTTGGTCACACAAGTTGCAAAATAAAAGTTGCACCACTTTGCAACTTTACACTGCTTGTATTTGACACTTTTTCCATCAAGTGAAAACTAGACACCATGGAAAAATAACTCTGAGATAACAAAAATTGTGAGTGGTTATTGTAGAGGGGTCCAACATGGTCTCATAGGCTCAGAAGGAGAGTTCATAAGCATCACGATTTCTAAGTAATAGCCCGTCAAACATTTCTACCCTTTTGCACTTTGAACCCTTAAGGGATGGAGCCCGTTGAACGTAGCACAGAGTAATTTTGTGTGTTTGGGTATGAAATAGGACTATGTCTAGTGTAAACATACCCATCCAAATGTGCTGGAATAGTATTTTTGGTCACATGAGCTGCAGAACAAAAGTTGCACCACTTTGCAACTTTACACTGCTTGTATTTGACACTTTTTCCATCAAGTGAAAACTAGACACCATAGAAAAATGACTCCAGAATAACAAAAATTGAGAGAGGTTACTATAGAAGGGCCCAACATGATCTTGTAGGCTTAGACAGAGAGTTTGTAAGCATCACAATTTTTGAGTAATAGCCCATCAAAGATTGCTACCCTTTTTCACTTTGGACCCTTAAGGGATTGAGCCTGTTGAATGTAGCTCAAAGCAATTCCGCATGTTTGGGTGTGAAAGAGGAAAATTCATAGCATAAACATACCCATATGAACATGTTGGAATATTCTATTTGGTCACGTGAATTTCAAAATGAAAGTTGCACCACTTTGCAACTTTACACTACTTGCATTTGACACTTTTTCCATCAAGTGAAAACTGGACACCATAGGAAAACAACTTCGAGACTAAAAAAAATTGAGAGGTTATTGTAGATGGGACCAACGCAATTGCATACGCTTAGATGGAAATTTCGTAAGAATCATGGTTTCCAAGTAATAGCCCATCAAAGATTGCTGCCATTTTGCACTTTGGACCCTTAAGGGATCAAGTTGGTTGAATGTAGCTCAGAGCGATTCCACATGTTTGGGTGTGAAAGAGGACCATACCTAGCATAAATGTACCCATCCAAACACATTGGAATAGTCTATTTGGTCACATGAGTTTTAGAATGAAATTTTCACCACTTTACAACTTTACACTACTTGCATTTGACACTTTTTTCATCAAGTCAAAATTGGAGACCACACAAAACTGACTTTGAGATAACAAAAACCGAGAGAGGTTATTGTAGAGGTTCCCTACATAACGACAATGCCTCAGATGTAATTCTAGTAATTGACATGGTATCTGGGTAACACGACATCAAATTTTTCTACCCTTTTGCAATTTTGATTGTTAAGGGATTACATTTCATGAATTACAAATGTTTGAGGGCAGCAATAAATTTCAAAATTTGAGTAAATCTCATTACAAATGTTTATTTGAATAGATTGCATGCTATATTGATATTGATATATAATCATTAGGTTGATTTGTTTTAATAAATGAATATTTTATAATAAGTTAGTCAATTGGTGCTAGTTATAATAGGGAGAGAATAAAAGAAGAAAAAATAATGATTAGTAACCATTAATGGTTATTACACTCACTATATTAATAATATGATGTTTACAATAAAATGAGATTTATTTGGTTGTCCTAATTCTTCTGTTTGTGCTACAATTGTCTAATATGCTTCATACACCATTCTAAAACCCAAGTGATTGTACTTGTAGGCACAATGCCTTAGGTAATCCGTTCTCATAGATCTTTTACAATGTCACTCATACATTCAATATTCTCTTATAATTTCTACATCATAGGTTCTCATGATGAGGTTAACTTCAAATGAATAACTTGAGATTCCCTCGCTAAGCTTCACACGCTATTTTATAATGGCTTCAAATTAGAATTGAGATTTGCCAAGACCATCAAAATAAGGATGTTGCATTAATTTTTTGGTTGAGATTCTCATGGATGGATCATAAATCGTTATTTTCTGCAAGGATACACCAATCAATTTTTAGTATTTTACTTATGAATAGGATAAGTGAAAGAAGAAAATTAAAGAGCATCCAAAATGGAAATGGAATGAAAAATGATGGAAGGCACTTACAAACAAAAAATCCACATCTTCATAGATGTCAGTCTCTCAACTTAGTCACTCCTACCCATAAATCTTCATTGGGAGTTCCAAGATACATATTACACACAACACCTCTCATGAATAGATGAACTTGAAATTTGAGATGCTCTTATAATGTTTACATCATGGGTGATCACGATAAGGTTAAATTCAAATGAATAACTTGAAATTCCCTCACTAAGATTCACACACACTTTTATAATAGCTTAAAATCATAATTGAGATTTGTCAAGATCATCAAAATAGGTATGTTGTATTGAATTTTTTGGCTGAGATTCTCTTAGATGGCTCATAAATCATCATTTTCTACAAAGTTACACCAATCAATTTTTAGTAGGTTACTTTCAAATAGGAAAAGTAAAAGAAGATGATATAAAATTTAGATGATATCATTCAAATCATAGCATTGGCATCATAAAAATTAATGTGCATACTTACAAATTAATCCAATGAACCATCTGGGTCTACTCTAATCTTTATTGTGTCAAGCATTTCCTCATGGACCTTCCACAAGGTCTCGTTCAAAGGTCCACCCCCATATTTGGTCAAATAAACATTGGATGCCATGACAAGGTTTGAGTAAAGAAGAATCTTATGATGCATGTCAAAGTCCTGAAACAACCAATATTGAACACTCTTATGTGGGTACCTTTTAAGCCACATTCTAGTAACAAGAATTGAGCTTGTAGGGTATTCAATGTTTTCTCCATCTATAATTGGGACCTCCAATTTATTTTTGGAATCAACACAATGACACAAGTAATAGTCTATTCCCTCTTCATTGTCTTCATCTGCAATAACTACATAAACATGCCCTGCATTGATATGTGCAACAAATCTCTTGAAATTATTCAACCTTAAAAATACACTACAAAGAAAGATAACAATAGGAATTTCAAAAACTAAGCAAGTAGATATATTACCTGGTTGAACTAGATTTGATATGTGGTCAAATTCGACCAATGAATCCATCTATGTTAGTTCCAATGTCATCATAGGATGATACATGTGAAGTGGGCTAAGATAACCTGTCAACCATTTCTCAACCCATTCCTTTGACTCACAATCATTCCAAGCTTACATTGTACATGAAGAAAAAATTCATGAAATCTTGTGTATTGATATCCCATGAACCTACATCTGAGCTAAGGAAAGAGTGTAGTTCGCTCGATCCTCTTAGTGTACAACAATCCTCATATGATGCAATGTTAGTATCATCCATCAACCAAAAAAATCCATGAACTAAAGATGTACCTTCACTATCCAAACCCATCAAAGCATTACACCACTCAATGATTGATTTTGCATTTGTAAACTTTGCATTGTCTTTATACTTTATCTCTTCTTGTGCTAATGCTCTTTTCACACATTCTTTTGCACCATCATGCTCCCCCTTTCCATTCCCAACCTCAAAAAAGTTCCACATATGTTGAACACCTATAATGACATGCATCCTACTCAACTAGTAGAACATGCATGAGTTCTTCAACTGTGCTATAGAGTTATTTGACCATATTATATTCTAACCATATGCTATGCCTCTTTGAGCCAAATCACTATAGAACATCTTGAAGCAACCTTTCATTAACTCTAGAGAATGTGTGTGATCATCACTAATATAAAATTGATACTCCCTCAATACCTTCCTTTAGTCCTTTGTACTATCAGCTACATGAATGAATGGTATGTGCATAAATATCGAAACCTGTGTGGAGTTGTAATATTGTGACTATACCTCACACTATGGTTGTAGAGTCTAGTTCTCTGCAAAGTCAACCACTGGTACTATGCTTCCAACTAGAAATGTGCCTTTGCATAGCTTGAATTGTGTGCCCAACCATCGGGCTCTATGGGTATGCCTTGCATACTCATTGTAGACACTAAAAAATATCCTAATCGATATCATACACTTAAAACAAATTTACTAACTGTGTGAAACCCAATCTTGGTACCTACAAAACACAACCAATAAACACATTAAGTTAGAGATTGCAAGCCAAAAAAAGAATTCCCCATGAAATCCATCTACAAACTTCGAATTAGGAAAGAAAATGACAAAGAACACTATGAAACAAGATGATAGAAGTTCAATCCTAATTAAAATAGCAAATATAAGATCCCATGGGGGAATTGGTGCCAATTTGATGTGAAAATTGGCCCTTTCCCAATTCCTAAGATGCAAGATTGATATGTTGATGAAGATTGATCCACTTTGTTGATGAAAGATGAGATCTCCAAGCCAAAAATCTGCAAAAACCTAGCTAATAACTAAATGGTGATAGATGAAAATGGCTAAATATTTTAGCATAATAACTTTGCATATTTTGTGGATGATCAAATGAGGATATGAGCTCTTTATTTATAGAATGTTAAGATGGATGAATGTCCAAATTTGAGAAATATGGGACAAACATTCATCCAATGGCATGATGCCACTTGTTTAGCTGAGTGGGTGAAGGATGTGCAAGATTTGGGGATTGTGCCAATAAATGCATAATTTTGAATTTCAAATTTGTTGAAATGACATGCAAGAGGGAAGGGAAAATGCAATAAATGCCACTTGGCTCAAGGGAAAGGACATGTAAGAGGAAGTTATTTCCTTGTTGGATGTACATGTTGACTTGGAATTTTTGAATTCAAATTGAGAGAATATTCCAAAAGATGCCTTGTGAGGGAAATAGAGATTTAATGAATTAAATCTATTTTCATGTGCAACTTGCAAAATCTAGATGATGGGACATGGGAGAGATTAAATTAATCAAAGGTTAATTAATTTAATAGGAGAGATTAGATGATGTGACCTATTTGACTCAAATTTATGGATTTATTTAAATCAAATAAGAATAGAATATGATAAAGATTAATTAAATAAGGATTTTGATTTATTTAATTAAAAGAAATGGTGTTAGATTAAATCAAATAAGGTTTTAATTTATTTAATTTAATGGATAGACTTTAGAGATTTAATCAAATAAATTGATTATTTAATTAAATAGGGATAATTAGATCAGGATGGTTTTGATTTAATTAACGAAAGGAGATTGACTTAATTAGATAAAATGATTTATTCAATTAAGAGAAGAATATTGATGAATTTAATTAGATAAGTAGATTTGATTAAATGGTTAGACTGAGGGATGATTCAGGATGAAATGATGTTAGTAAGTTGGGATCAGGTGCATGATGTCAATCGATATTTTTTACATGTCTACATTTTTCCCCTCTTGGAAGCAATGCACTCGTTGCGTTGGTTCAAAGAATAAATGATCTCGATCAAGGCCAAAAATTTTGTTACCTAAAAACTTTCCCCACTACTGCATGGCAAGAGAAAACATGCCATTATAATGCCCCCTCGAGAGATTGGATGAAAATTTCAATTTTTTGGGTGATCTCACGAAAAAAGAGGACAAAGTTCCTGATAGGTCAGAAAAGGCTTTGGGAGGCTAAAAACGTGTCTAAACATAATAAAACATTGAAAAACAAGCCTCAATCAGACAGAAAGTGGTTCAGGGGTCCAAAACCCTAGGAGGACAGCCAATCAGGGTGGAAAAGCCCTAATTTTTATGCTTAAAAGGGGCTTGAGGGGTCACTTTCAAGTCATTTTCAAACACCTCCAATAGCAATCTTTGAGATTTGAGCTCTAACCTCCTGACGATATGGTGCAATGACAACTTCCCTTGCACATTTTTGATCTAGTTTGAACATACCAGCGGCCACCTGGCATCGGGGCACCTGTATGTGACCCTTACCTTAGCTTGGTTTTTTCATTTAATGCTTCATTTAATGCCTTAAAGGGTCGGTCTACCTGCAGCGGTGCTATATAGCGTTGCTCGTCAATCAAACTACGTCGTGCGGTGCGATTTTGCACCACAGTAGTGTAGTTTGGAATTTGAAAACTACGACGCTGAGCCCAGAGCTAGTGGGGTGGTTTGGAAAAGTGCAATGCGGCGGTCCTGTTTTCGCCCAAAGTGCACCGCTGGATGAGAAAGTGTACCACAATGGTGCAATTTGGAGCTTATTAGGCCAAGCATTGGAGTTTGATTAGAAATAAAATTGCGACACTATCACGAGTTGAACCATTGGGGAAGTTTTTTGAACGTTTGATGAATATTTTTTTAAAAAAATTCAACATGGTGACCTTCCTTGATATAGGACGCAACGAGGGAGCTCTACTCATGGGAGCACAGGTCGCGAGATCTAGCTGGTTATTTGTGGGACCTGAGTGACAGGGACCAAGATCAACTCTGGATTGCAGGGTTGTGGTACATTGCATATGTGGCACCCATTCGCACCCACCTAAGGATGCTATCAGCACTGACTGAGAGATGGCACAGCGAGACTTCTTCATTTCATCTTCCCACTGGTGAGGCCATTGTCACTCTAGAGGACATTTGGTGTATTCTAATATTTCCCATTCATGGTCGCCAGGGGATTTTTGACATGGATGAGGGGCGCGAGGCCTGCCATAGAGTCCTTTCCATAGACGATATTATATTCTGCGAGGGATAGATAGAGCTAGAGCGGCACTAGATCCTAGCACCTCCCTAACGTTGGGTGATTGCAGCCATCATTTTGGGTCTCATTGCCCCTAATAGACGAGGGCAATATTTCAGTCCCGGCTGGGGGTATTGCTGGGAGCGGATGGTCCGGGACAGGATGGTTCATTTTGCATGGGGGCCTGTGCTTCTTGCTTCATTGTATAGGGACTTCCATGAGTACGTTTACATGGACGACTGAACGCTAGGAGCAAGGGTGACTCTACTTCATGTCTGGGCATGGGAGCACATTTATGTGCTACGATCACATGTCATTTCAGTTCTGATGGGGCCAGATAATCCCCTTGTGTGGTGATACAAAGGCAATGTGTCCTTCACACACACTAGTGAGCATGGGATCCCGTATTGGAGGAGGGTCCTTGATGAGATGCAAGTTTTTAACTGGCAACCATACCTTGGTCAGACCGGATGGGCCCACGATGCCGATCATATGTTCTATTGCCACCAAGATAAGTTTATGTAGGGGCAGGAGCACACGATGATAGAGAGGTGCCTACCTGGATGCGTGCAGGATCAATTTGGGGAGCCACAGGATCGTCCCGGTGATGACTAAGTAGCCGTCTTCGCCCGCACCATGGCATAGGTTTCATGGGGGTGAGACATTCCTGCTTCAGAGGCAGTGGACAACTTTAGGCAGCTGGTGGCTCGACTGTGGGCTTATGATCAGGGGCTCGTAGATCCAGGCACTACTCAGGCCTACATGGATTGGTTTCAGCCTCTGCTTTGATTGACCATTCTGGGTGCCATCCCAGATCAGTAGAGAGTTAGAGGCAGAGGAGGACAACGAGGACAAAGGGTTGAGGTTCAACAAGATCAGCTAGGGTAGGGTGATGTAGATATGCAAGACCAGCAACAGGTGCCCCCAGTCCCTCCACCATGAGGTGAGGATCCTCCTTGGGTGCAGCCACAGGTTCAGCCAACAAAATAGACAGATGCTCGGGATGCATTGATTATGTAGTTATAGGCCCAGGTCAAGGCCATGACAGCTGAGAGAGATCAGGCGAGGGCCAAGAGAGAGCAGCTCAGGGCAGAGAGGGACCAGGCCAGTCAACAGAGACAGGTTGTAGAGCTGTAGGCAACTATAGAGCTATGCAAGAGACAGTACCTAGAGAGCATGGCAACCTCCTCCTCCCAGGGTACAGTATCAGTTCGGTCTTATAGGGATGTCATCTGAAAGGCTGATACTATCAGAGGTACTATCACGAGGCCATACCCAGAGCAGAGCGGGTTCCAAAGTATTCAGAGTGGGCTAGCCACAGACCAGCAGAGGGTCATGGTGATAGAGGCTAGGGCAGCATTCACAGGGACCGAGCCTGATCAAGATGATACGATACCTTTTGTGCCTTGTGGGCTCATTTTTTATCTGATTTATTTTGTACTATGATAGTTGTGTTATTGATGATATATATATGAGTCGATGATGATTTTGATGTGATGCAATGTGTACTCTTTATTTATGCATGTATGGTTCTACTTCTATATGTTGTGCAATTTATATGATGCTTATATGATGTTATTTTGATGGTCTATGATGGATTTATGGATGCATTTATTTCTGATGATGTATGCATTATGATTATGACTAACAGATCTATATTATGTTGCCTTATGATATGCAGATGTATTTATGTGATGTACAATGATGTTGTCTATATGATGATCTATTTATGTTGATACAAATTTAATATGTCGATAATTATATGTGAATCCTTGTTTATATGTGAACGGATTATGGATGGATGTACTTTTTGTATGCGATGGATTTTTTTCTATTTGTGCCTTATGCGGAATGATCTATGTAATGAATGATTTATGATATTATTTATGAGATGACATAGATGATGTAATGTGAATACGATGGTCGTGATATGATGCAAATGAGTTGGTTTTTGTGTAATGCAAATGAGATGGTTTTTCTAAGATGCTTAGAATAACAATGTTATTACCCTAAACCTAGTAAATGATGATGTAATGTATGTGATGCAAATAGGATGCAATGATATGTTAATGAAAAGTGATATGATGATGCATAATGTAATATGAACATAATGTGATGAGGTGATGTCATGATGTTTATGCAAGTATGTATGAGATGGATTATCTTATAATTCTTATGTGCCTATTATGTATGAGTATGCAACTGAATGTTATGCAAGGTTAAATGCAATGTTATGTAATGAATGGAATGCAATAAAATGGATGCACCTATCTATGAGAAATGCTTATGATAACATGATTGCAATGCATGTGTCTTATATATGATATGTTTATGCAATATGCTAATGATTTGTGGATGCAGGATCGATGACGATGATGATGATGAACAACTGTCACAGTACCTTGTTAGTGTGGTTAGCAAGGAAAGAAGTCATTTCAACAAGACACAAGATAATGCAAAATGAAAATTGTGATGATGATGATTACTTGCCGAGGAATTGGGATTTTCAAAGGGCCAAATTTTATTATGTTTAATAACACATGTGGTACGATACATCAAGGTACTGAAAACCAAGATGGCGTTGTACCTAGTATGATGGACTTTGATTTGACAAGCAGATAGGAGTATCCTTGTTCAAACCTGACATACGAAAACCTTGCTAGGATGCACTTCAGAAGTTTCAAACACCTCGGACCAAAACACGAAAAGGTAAACCTATCCATGCAATAGTCAACAAGTTTTCCATGACCTCCTCCATAAATATCTAATAGAGCAAGTATTCACCAAGGATATTTTACAAGAACATCCAACAAGCATAGTAGAAAAAAGGATAATGATCGTTGCCCCATTCCTATTTCTCTAAATCCTCTTGTTCGGATGTCATAGAGAAGTCCTCGAAATGAACACAATAAGATAAGTCAAAAGACAAAGACCAAGTAAACAAACAAGTTGATGTTCTTTAATACCGCTGACCAAAGGAAATGTGTTTTCTAAGGATAATAACCGAAACTTATTGCCAAAAGATAATGCCCATTGTAGGAAGGATGCATCCTAGGACATGTTAGTGGATGGCGATATGGTCATTTCGTTTATCCAAAGCGTTTCAAAAAGATGATTGATATGGGACTGATGCTGGATGATAAGTTATTGACACAAAGAGTTGACCAACCTAAAGACCTATCCTAGGGGCCTCGGGGGATGATCAATAGATTAGCCTTTCCTACATTATATATGGAGAGACCAAGTAGTTTGACTGGTGACTTGACCAATTTACAGATGAAGATATACATGATGAAATGCTAGTTTATTATGACAGACTCCTAAAGGACTGACCTAAGTGTCTCAAGGGATGATCAAAGATCAACCTTGCCTACGTTCAAGCTTAGAGACGACGTAGTTCGACAAGAAGACTTTGTTCTTTTGTCTTTTTGACTAAATTTTTGACTTGTTTTGGGATTTTGATGATTTTTTGATGTTTTTGGATTTTTTTATTTTCTTTTTATTTTGGATTTTTTGATTTTTTGATGTTTTTGGATTTTCTGATTTGAGGACTTTAAGATCATACACGAATCTGATCCGATAAGAACATGCCCCCAGTGTGATGCAATAGACTACTCCAATAAAGGAAAGACAAGCTAACCGTGAGGATGGGCTGAGTAGTACTAGGAGGGATCATGATACGAAAACAAGACCAAGCTATGGTACAAATACAAGTGGATGAGTGATGGATGGAGACCTGAATGTGATGAATGATAGAAGCGAAATGGATGGGTGATGTAGAACAAGCTATAAAAATCCCGGTGAATGGAAAGTGCTTATTTACACAAGGCGCCTATTTTCCAGGTTTTCACCAAGGTACTTGTCCAAAGTGCCACCGAAGTGGTTTTCACTAGAGGATGATTTTTTTCTCTTTACTATTTTTTATTTTCTTTTGATTTTTTTGGATTTTTTTCTTTTTTCATTTTTTTGTTGCTACCAAGACGCCTGTTTTCCAAGTTTTCGCCGAAGTAACCATTTTTTTAGGACATTTTATGATTTTTTTAGATTTTTTGGTTCTATACCTTGAAAGATTTAGGCATAAAACTTTTTGAGATGGGAGCTATTCATAGGCTCCTACAGAGGTTCCCCTTTGGGTGTTGATAGTTGATATGCCCTTGATTTGTAACTTGCTGTTATGATGAACGGTACCAACCAATTGGGTTCAAACTTGCCTTTGCTGCTTGGGTTTGGGACATTCTTTTGATTCTCCTTCAATACCAGCTCTCTGACTTGGAATGTCTTGCTTCTGATTTTCTTATTATATCTCCTTTTGAGTCTATTTTGATAGACTTTAAAATAATTTAAAGCATCTATACATCTCTCATCCAGTAGCTCCAGCTCGTTTAGTCTTGATACCTGGTACTCTTCATCCGTGATGAGGTTTTGCAATGATATCCTGAGGGATGGGAGCTCAATCTCAATGGGGAGTACAACTTCTGATCTGTAGAACAAGGAGAAGGGGGTGGCACCAGTGGGTGTGTGGATGCTAGTTCGATAGGCCCAAAGGATGGGATTAAACTGCAAATGCTAGTCACGACCTACGTCATTGACTATTTTCTTAAGGATTTTCAAAATGGTCTTGTTTGTAGCTTCTGCTTGGCCATTGCCTTGGGGATAGTATGGGGTGAAGAAGCGATGTTGGATTTTGAATTTCTCACATAAGGTGTAGACATCTAGATTCTTGAATGGTGTCCCATTATCTAAGATAATGGCATGTGGAACACCATAGTGGCATATGAGATAGTTTAGGATGAATTTTAAGATTTGCTTCCCAGTTATATACGTCATAGGTATAGCTTCTACCCACTTAGTAAAGTACTATGTAGTAGTTATAATGAACATGTGGCCATTAGATGAGGTCGGAGTTATCTTTCCAATGAGATCAAGGCCCCACTGTGAGAAAGGCCATGGTGTAATGATAGGATGAAGCTCTTGAGCTGGAGCATGGATGAGGTCCCCATGCTGCTGACATTATAGACACTTTCTAGCATAGTCATGTGCTTCTCGTTCCATTGTTAGCTAATAATACCCCATCCTCAATAGTTTCTTAGCTATGGTCATTCTGCTTGAGTGCGAACCACATATACCGTTGTGTACTTCAGTTAGAGCAGTTAATGCCTCCTCAATGTTTAGGCAGCATAGTAGGGTCCCTTCTATGCTCCTACGGTATAAGGTATCTCCTAGGATGACAAATCTATATGCCCTTTTTACAAAGGTTCTCTTTAAGTTTGAGGGTAGATCAGTGTGTATGACTCCTATGTAAAGGTATGTATAGATTTCGTGATACCAAGGATCGTTGGGACCAATGATTTCGCACATGAATTTTGATTCTGGTACCTTGAATGCAGGCACGAGAAGCTACTCTATCAGGAATTCATATTTTGGAACATTGTTGGGGATGTCCAGTAGGGACCCAATTGTTGCCATGGCATTTGTTTCTCTGTTGTTGGCTCTAGGAATCTGCTCAAATGTGATTTTGATGAAGGATTCTTTTAGAGTCTCCACCAATTTCTTGTATGGAGTGAGCTTGTCATCCTTGGTTTGGTATTCATAATTCACTTGATTTATGATCAATTGAGAATCCTCGTATACCCTGAGAGCTATGATATTCCACTGTACTACTATTCTGAGACCTATGGTTAAGGCCTCGTATTATGCAATATTATTAGTGCAGGGAAATGCCAGTTTATAAGACCTTGGTATGAAATCCCCCTATGGAGTGATAAAGAATATGTCGGATCCTGATCCATTTTGTGTGTATGAACAATCAAAGTATAGTTTCCAATGGTCAGCTATATTGAGATTAAAAATGGATTCATCAAGAAATTCTGAGACAAGAGGGTTCTCTGAATAGATTGGTGCCTCTTCCAGTTGATCTGCAATAACTTGACCCTTGATTGCTTTCCTGTCGACATACTTGATGTCATACTCTGACAATATCATCACCCATTTGGCCATTCTTCTTGTGAGCATTGCCTTTGATAGTAAATATTTGAGGGGGTCAATTTTGGCAATGAGCTTTATCTTGTGTGCCAACATGTAATGTCTAAATTTTTGTGATGCAAACACTTCTACGAGGCATGCTTTCTCGATGAATGAATAGTTTAGCTCATGCCCGACCATTGTTCTACTAATATAGTAGATATCCCTTTCCATTCCATTTTCATCATGCTGAGCTAGGAGAGCTCCAAGGGCTGCTATTGTTGCTGATACGTATAAGATCAATGGTTTCTTTGGGATGGGGGGCATTAAGACTAGTGGTGTTAGTAGA
The DNA here is from genome assembly GCA_007258455.2 of Sequoia sempervirens. Taxonomy (NCBI): domain Eukaryota; kingdom Viridiplantae; phylum Streptophyta; class Pinopsida; order Cupressales; family Cupressaceae; genus Sequoia; species Sequoia sempervirens. Next base: position 18,279 of record VDFB02155568.1, read on the forward strand.
TATTCTTTGATTTTGTTACATGCCTCTTCACACTTGGCATCCCATTTTTATGCTACTCCCTTGTGGAGTAAGTGAGAATATGGGTTTTGTTTATCTGCCAATTGTGCTATAAATCTTCGAATGGATTGAAGTCTGCCTTGGAGGCCTCTCAATTGTTTTAATGTCTTTGGTGCTTCAATTTCGAGGATTGCTTTCACCTTTGTTGGATCCACCTCAATACCCCTCATTGATACTATATATCCTAGCAATTTACCTAATTGTATGCCGAAGACACACTTCTTTGGATTTATTCTAAATTTGTACTCCTCTAATCTATCAAAAATAACACTTAGGGTTGCTATGTGATCTTTTATTTTTCTAGACTTAGCTAGGATGTCATCAACATAGTCTTCGACCGTCTTGTGTATCATTTCATGGAATATTAATGTCATGGCCCTTTGGTATGTTGCTCCTACGTTCTTTAGGCTGAATGGCATCATATTCCAACAATAGGTCCCCCAGGGACAAGTGCAAGTTGTCTTATGTTGATCCTCTTTGGCTATCGTGATCTGATTGTATCCTGAAAATCCATCCATTAGTGATAGCATCTCATATCTTGCTGTCATATCTACTATCATGTCGATATTTGGAAGTGGGAAGTCATCTTTTGGAAATGCTTTGTTCAAGTCTCTGAAGTCTGTGTAGATTCTAATGCCTCCATCAAGTTTTGAAATAGGTACTAAGTTTGATACCCATTCTGGATAATCTATTGTTTGGATGAATCCTACATCTAATAGCTTCTTAAGCTCTATTTTGACCAGCAGGGCAATCTAAGGATGCATTTTTTGAAGCTTTTGTTTGATAGGCTTTGCTTCTGGATATACTGCTAAGTGATGAACCACAATTTTTGGATCAAGTCCTAGCATGTCAGCATATCTCCATGCAAATTTTGTTTGTCTTTCCCTTAGGAAGGCTGCTAGGAGCTCTTGCTCTTCTGATAGTAGTGATTTCGCTAGAATGTGATATGCAGGGTCTCCTCTATTCCTAGGTTGACCGGATTGCATTTTTTTGTCGAGACTGCTGACTTTTCCTAATGAATAGCTCTTAAAGGAAGATTGAATCCCCCATCCTCAGGTGCCTCATAGAGGTTTTCACCATTGGATGCATCCTTTCTTTTTACTTTTTTTTGGTCAGAGAGTGCCACAGTGTGGTTTTCACTCAAGGACTTGGATATTATTCTTAAATTTTCACTTTTGCAACTGAGGGATTCAATCATTTCCCTGTAATAAGAATGTGTATCTAGCTCTATTATGAACCCAACTTTGTGATCCCCATCTAAAATATTGTCCTGCAATCCCATGAATTATGAGAGTGCCTCATAATTTTTGAATGTATTAAGAACTGGTGGTCCTCATTGGTCATAGTCGATCAGTTGGGGATATACTAAGTGGATTTCATGATCTTGATGGTCTGATTCAAAAGATAGGGTTCCGATCATGCAAAGATTGGTATCCTCAAATAGCCTTGGTAGATTGGATGTGGGGTCCTCATCATCGCTACTACTACAACATCAGTTATATCAAAAGTATAGTTATCTAAAACACGACCTGTGGATACTGGTAATCATAGTTCTGTTGCGGTTGGTTGATGAGGTTTATTAACCGCTCTAACCAGAGGACTTTGGCAACGTATGGTTATACTTGGAGGGGTACATCCAAGGCCAAGGTTTGTTATTGGTCGCGTCTCCAGAATTATAGGTGTTATAAGGCCATTGTCATTTTGTCTCAGTCTTTGATTTCTGTCGTAGCCCATTCAAGAATCAATTTGCAGACCCTTGCTTCTTTCATCCATTGGTAAATTAGCTACTATTCTTTCCTCTTGATATAGCATATCTAATGGATCTTCCTCAATAACCTCCTTGCCAAGGTCTCCCCAGCTTGTGAATTTAGGATAGTCCCCTACAGATGTTTGTGATGTGGAAGCTTGGTTTTCTTGTGGACGTCCCCATGATCTAGGAGATTGTGGTAACTCTCCTACCACAAAAGCATTGTTAGGGAGCTTGTAGATTCCACAACCATTATCTTGGATGATGAACTTGATGTTAGAGATGGTGGGAATGGCAGGTGTATGTCTCATAAGTGGATGTGAGGGTGGCAGGATCAATGTATGGTGTGGATGGGCCCTCATCATTTTTTGGTACTTGGGGAATTTTGTAATACTTTGTTTCAAGATTTTTGCAGTATGAGAAAGGTTCGGGGTCTCCGTGGATGGTAACTTCTTGTCCCTCATGTGTGAATTTCACACATTGGTGGAAAGTAGATGCTACTACCTTCATTGTATCAATCCATGGGCATCCCAAGAGGATGTCGTATGGTAAGTCAAGGTCCAAGACCTGACAAATGGTTTCCATTAGAGCCACCCCTACTTGAATAGGGAGTTTGATCATGCCTTGGGACACTCTTTCTTGATTTTCATATGCTCTTATCATGATACCCTTTCCTTTGTTGATGAAATCTTCTAATATCTTTAACTGCTTGATGAGGCTGAGAGAACAATTGTTCAAACCTGCACCTCCATCCACCAAGACCCTTTTGACTTTACTCTTGTGTACTATGACTTCTAATTGAAACGCACGGTTGTGATATGGTTGAACGGGGAAATCCTGGTCAGAGAATGTGAGGAGATTAGGCATAATGATATTTCCAACCATAGCTTGGAATTGCTTCACATCAAGATTTGTGGGTTTAGTAGATGAGGCTAGTGCCTCTTCAAGGATTCTCCTATGGGTAGATGAGATTTTTAGCAACTCCATGATGGATATTTGCATGAGCATTCTCTTGAGTTGATCTAGGACATTATAGCCATTAGGAGTAGATCTAGATGTAGGGACTTTTTTTTGCTGGGATGATCCTATGATGGTGACTTTTCCACCTCTTGTGGTGACTCCACAATTGATGTGGGCACCTTTGATGGTGATGACTATGTAGCATTCATCTAGGGAGGCAACAATAGTTTCATACACATGATTTATGTTTGAGTGGGCTCCCTTCCCTTTATCATATTTCTCCCCTTTGTTGTCATGATTCGACATCAGATTCATATATATCCTAAGATCCTGATTTCCTATAGGTTGTTCCACGTTTATGATTCTTTTATCGATGAGATCTTGAATGATGTTTTTTAGCCTCATGCAACTGTTTGTGGTATGGCCTTTGATTTTATGGAACTCGCAATGTTCATTTTCATTATACCAAGGAGGTTTCACATCCAGTTCTTTGTAATTCTTGAAGGTGGGTGCTTTGATAAGTTTTTTCATATATTAGCCTTTTCATGATGTCTTCAATTGGCTCTCCCAAAGTGATGTACTTTCACTTGGGATAACTTTTGTGTTGGGGTGGTCATTTTTGGTCATTGAGATTATTGATTGTCAGATTGTGGTTTGGTTGTTGTGTTCTGTGATGATTGTTTTGGTGTTGAAATTGGATTTGTGGTGTGGGTGTATGTTGGCGAGGAGCACTAATTACCACCTTGGCATTGACAACACCATCATTAGTAATGTTTTTGTTCCTTGTGGTCACACCCAAAAAAGGATATAAAAGTCACAGCAGAACTAAACCTGGGAATTGGACATTCCAATAGGCGACTAACATCTTTCCATGGTCATTCATTTACTTTATCAAACCAGGGTGCGTATACTTGAAATGGAGCAGCACGGTATGTGCACTAAGAACTAGTTTCCAGTCACCATCTATAGAAAATAAATGCTTAACAGTAATACAATGTAAAGCTTTTTAACTTAAACACAACTCGGCTAAAACAAAAATCATAGCAGCTATTTAAAGGACAAACTGTGAACTGGCTTTATGCTGCAGGAACAAACACAGGGATGGATTCCCGATGCTGCAAGAACAATACAAAGCTGAGTTTGCGTTGAAATCTACAGAAATAGATTCTAACTAGTAATCGACATGAAATGAATAGTTAATTACAACAACTTGCTACAAAATACTTACTAAGTGGGCCCCCTTAGTAAGCATCAACTTAGATTACACAAGAAGTTGACTCAAAGCTTCATCGATTTTTATTCATATTCAGAACCAGGATACATCGATTACTCTGTTTTGAAAATAAAGCTTAACACAGAACTTTATTATTTGTTCAACTTAATTCTAACACATACTATTTCATCCTCGTTCACTCACGCAGGAGGAACAGTTATTTAAATGAAAAAGACAACTAACTAATTAACAGAGGAAGTCGTGATCATAAATATATTCTGAATCCACAGAACAAATATTCATAAATGAAAGCCTATCTGCTCGACGCGACCCAGAGGAAATATAGCATTGCACACTCCCTAAATTAAAGGACCATTTAAGCATCTTCCCAAAGATTCGGTCAAAAATTTATTACTGAAACGACTTCTTCAACAAAGTCAAGATTCTTGCGCTTGATCAGCTTCAGCTCCCTCCAACAATCCTACAATAAATAACAGAGGCAAAGGAAAGCATACACACAAGTGGCACATCAACTATTCATTAATCACATGTTAATCCTATTCCATTATCCAAAATCATAAGCATACATCAAAAAGGTAATTAATGAAGTTATCAAGCTGCAAGAATATAGAATTCATTGCTACAGGATACTACCCAAAAGGTCTTTAATCAACAGATTTAAACAACTATTAACAATAAAAGTAAGAGTATCAAAGTTTCAAACTATGAGCATAATTAAGGCTCATCATTCTGCCCCCTACTTAGCATTTGACATGTGTCCTCACATGTGCAAGGTGATAGGATTAAAGCATGCAATTACGGCTGATGTACACGTTACAATTAATGAATAAATAGAAAGAATAAACTATGCGATAATGAAAAGATTTCGCGTACCTTGAATGCAGTTCTTGGGAATGTCATAAAGGATAATAGTGTATCATGAAATGATAGCTGGAAGATTGAATGCATGAATGAGGTGGAGTGGAAAGATGGATGACGTGGCAGATAAAGAAATGAATGATGTGATAGATGAAAGGAAACGGAGAAAAGTGGTTTCCTTTAAAAAGAAAACTTTATTATGGGCGGTCAACACAATTTTCAAAGAGAAGCTGCAGGAAAAAGGCCTAAGCCTTTTGCTGTAGAAAGATCAGTTGATACAAACTTCTTCAGAAACTCCTCCTTTGATGTCGGCTTACGATATAACCGCAGTCGGTGTCCATTAACCAGCAATTTGAAATGGACTAGATCAATTGTGGCCAGCTGTACTGATCCATTGTCAAACACATTCTCAACTTCGTAGGGACCGAGCCAACATGTTGTAAGCTTACCTTGGTTTTCTTGATATCTGGAATCATATAGTAGAGCCCAATCACCGGCAGAGAATTGCTTTGTTTTGATGTGTTGATCGTGCCATTTCTTCCTTTGTTGTTGGACAACTTTTGTATGTTGCAGGACAACTTTTCTCATTTCATCCAAAGCATTTAGCTATAGGAGACGTTCTTTCTGTGCTTCAGAAATTTCCATATTGAGTTCAAGAGCTGTCCTCAAAGTTTTATGCTCAAATTCTATGGGCAACATGGCTGTTTTCCCATAAAGCAGTTCAAAAGGTGTAAACCCAGTTGTTGTCTTCCATGCAGTTCTGTAGGCCCAGACTGCTTCAGGAAGTCTACTACTCCAATCTTTCCTATGGAGCTGCACTCTCTTTGTTAGGATCACCTCAATTTCCCTATTTGTAACCTCTACCTGACCATTGGCTTGAGGGTGATAGGGGTCGGACTTCCTATGTTTGATTTTATAGTCATTCATTAGTGCAGTGATCAAATTAGATGTAAACTGAGCTCCCTGATCAGTTACCAACTCTCTGGGAACTCCAAATCTAGTGAAAATTTGCTCATACAAAAATTTAGCAACCTTGTTATCATGAGCATGAGTCATTGCCTTTACTTCAACCCACTTTGTTACATAATCCGTGCAAACAAGAATGTATGACTTTCCATTTGATGGTGGATCAATTGGTCCAACAAAATCCATTCCCTATTTATCAAAGGGGGTGACAATTACCTGTGGGTATAGTGGCATTTCATCTGACTTGGTTGGTCTTCCCATACGTTGGCATGTGTCACATTTCCATGTATAAGCTACAACATCCTTGTGTAATGTTGGCCAATAGTATCCTATTGTAAGAACCTTCATTGATGTTCTCTTTGCTGCAAAATGTCCCCCACATGGTTCATCATGGCAAGCATGCAAGATATCATAAGTCTCATCTTCCCTTACACATCTTCACATAACTTGATCAGGTCCAGTATAAAACAAACAATTTGCAATCCATGAAAAGTTAAAACGTTTCTCTATTAATAATTTCTTTTCTTTTGGGGAAAAGTGAGCTGGTATTCTGCTTGCTGCAAGATAATTGGCAATGTCTGCATACCATGGAGTATGTGCAGCAATGGAAAACAGGTGTTCATCAGGGAACCTATCATCAATGACTTCATGTTCAGCAGGTGCAGTTATGTGAAGCGTTGATAAAAAATTAGCTACAACATTAGCTCTTCTTGGTTTATCAATGATTGTAATGTCAAATTCTTGTAACAACAGGAGCCATCTTTCCAACCTACCAGAAATGGCAGGCTTGTTCATTAGATACCTGATTGCTGGATGGTCAGTGTGAACAAATATCTGATAACCTATGACATAATGCCTAAATTTATTCAAAGCATACACTACTGCTAGCAACTCCTTTTTTGTAACAGTGTAGTTTAGCTCAGGACCTTGAAGGTTTTTGCTGATAAAATAGATGGCATGCTCAATTGAGTTTTCCTTTTGGCTTAAGACTGCCCCTATACCAAAATCAGAAACATCAACATGTATGTGAAAAGGAAAAGTCCATTTTGGACCTTGAAGAATAGGGGCTTTAGTAAGCAAGTCCTTTAGTTGCAGGAAATATTTTTCACAGGCCTCCGTCCAATCAAATTGAGACTCCTTAGTTAATAAGGCATATAGTGGACTGGCAATTTTGCTGAAATCTTTTATGAACCTTCTATAATACCCTACATGGCCAAGGAAGCTTCTGACATCCTTTTGTTTTGCAGGAGTTTGTAAATTTAGAATAACTTCAATTTTAGCAGGGTCAACCTGAATTCCATTCTTGGAAATATGATGGCCTAGAACAATACCTTCTTCCATCATTAAGAAGCACTTTTCACTGTTTAGAGACAATTTTTTCTCTCTGCACCTTTTCAATACTTTTTCTAAATTCACCAGTGATTCTTCAAATGTAACTCCATAGGTAGTAAAGTCATCCATATAAATTTCCATACAGTCCTGAGATATATCAGCAAAAATACTAATTATTGCTCTCTGAAATGTTGCTAGCGCATTGCATAGACCAAAAGGAAAGAATGAATAAGCAAATGTCCCCCATGGACAGGTAAAAGTGGTCTTATCTTGATCTTTAGGGGCAATTTTTATCTGATTGTACCCACTGTAGCCATCCAAGAAGGAAAAATATCTTTTACCAGACAATGAGTCTAACACTTGGTCTACAAAGGGTAATGGAAAGTGATCTTTTTTAGTGGTAGTATTCAACTCTTTGTAATCTACACACACTCTCCATTTTCCTCCTTTCTTAGGGACAATAACTAATGGAGAAACCCACTGACTGTTAGATATTGGATAAATAAAACCAGCATCAAGCAACTTTTGAAGCTCATTCTTAACTATTTCTTTAAGTGTTGGATTGATTCTTCTTTGAGGCTACCAAACTGGTAAACAGTCTTCTTTGATATAGATCCTATGAGTACAAATTCGAGGATCTATTCCTTGCATGTCCCCATATTCCCATGCAATTTTTTTTTGCTGATCTTGTAGCATTTTAAATAGGACAGCCTGTTGAGATTGTGATAGCTTGCTATTGATATTCAAACAGTGACCTAGAGACAATTCTATCTGCTTAGTGAGATCACTCATAGAATCAACAAGTGATGTTTGTACCTCTTGTGGAAGCAAGTTATCAAAAATTGCAAGAAATTTAGGCAGCAAACTCTCAGAATTTAGTTGCTACATGAAAAATTGTAGATGACTACTATTTGGATCAGATGTACTACCTGTATCAGAGTTAGACTGCAGAATTTGAGAAAGCAAGACATCTTCATTTTGAAGTTGTGAGAATGGATCAGTTTGAAGCATCATTAATTGAATCAATGAATTGGCTTCTTCAGTTTCTTCCCCCACATCTGGCCAAACAGGTTGGGACAAATCTGGTTGAGGTCTAGCCGACAGATACAAAGCCATTTTTTTTGTGGATTGTCCATCAGAAATAGTCATATCTCCATAACGACATCCAATAAAAGCATCAACAGTTGCTAACCATGGTCTACCTAGGATAACTGGGTATTCTCCTAAAGTTTCCTTAACAGATAATATTGTAAAATCAGCTGGATACTCCCAAGATTCAAGAGTAACAATTACATCTTCCACCATTCCATCAGGTTTGACTCTGGAGCTATCTGCAAGATGCAGGACTGTAGGTGTAAACTTGATGTTTAGAATTTTCAAGTAGTCCATAGTATGTTTTGTCATGACATTGATGGCAGCACCAAGGTCAATCAAAACATTTTTTACAATTTGGCCATTTATATGTATTTGTACTATAGGACTTCCAGGGTCAATGTACTTTGGAATGACTACATTTCCCAACATTATATCAGCCAATTTCCCTAAGACATGAATTGTTTTGGGATCCTTTTTCTTCCATCCAGGCTTCTTCAAACAGGCCTCTTTAATGGCTTTTCCAAAAATAGGAACATCTTTAATGGCCTGAAATAAAGGGATTTGAATTTGTACATTCTTGAGCTGATCCAGAATGTCAAAAAATGGGTTCTTCCATGGATTTAAATGCAGTACTTTGTAACCTCTGAGGAAAAGGTGGTTTGTCTTGACTTTGCAAAATAGGCTCCTTAGAAAACATATCAGTTATAGGCATATGCTTAGTAGGAACATCGGGTGCAGTAGGTTCTTCAAGGGGAGAATCTGGCATCTCAGTAATTAGAGGTGGTTGTGGAGTAGGAAGAGTAGTTCCAGACCTCAAATGGATATCATGAATGTTTAAGGCATAAGCTGGATATTGGTTAGCTTCAGCAATATACATAGGCTATTGTGGCTACTGTTGTTGCTTATTATTGGGATTTGGCAACGACTGAGTAGGCATAGGTGTTTGTTTTGGAGGGCTAGTATTTGTGGCAGTTGCTGCAATAGGTGGCATGAGGGCCTGAGGTTGTGGCTGTGGAAGCTGCAGGAACCTAGGGGACTAGTTCTGCCATTGCTGAGAACCTCTCCATTGAGGATGTTGCTGCCAATTACCTTGGGGTGGGGTCCATTGTCCTTGTGGTTGCTGCCAACCTCCTTGAGGAGATTGCCATTGAGGGGTCTGATAATTAGGCCAATTTGGTTGAGATGTATTCCAAGGTGGTGGTGGTCCATATGAGGGTTGCCATTGGTTATTATAGCTAGAATAAGGATTACCAAAATTCAAAGGGTCTTGAGGCATACCTTGTCTCTGAGCCCATGGTATCCTTTGTGCAACATAGAACACTTGATCATCATCACCTTCTACTAGCTTAAATTCAGTAGGTAATTGCTTAGCTTCCAGATTAGCCACCATCTTGCATCTGTAGTCTCGTTTCTGCTGCCTGCAATGTGGACAGAACTTGGCCAAAATTGCTTCAGCTACTTCATGTTTCTTTCAAGCTTACATAGCGTCCAGTTGTGTAGCCATATTGTTAATGATATCCTAGTTGAAGTCAGATAGCAAATTTGTTATCTCCATCCGGGAAACTCCACTAGAAGAAGACTTGCCCACAGTAGGTCAATGACCTCTACCCTTCTTCACATTTGCTCAAGAGTAATTAAGGCATATTTTCTTAATATCATCCCAAGGCAGTTGGGTTATATCACCTCCTCACATCAGGTCCAGGGCATCTATAAAAGTATCACTGATTCCCCTTAGAAAGAGTAGCTTCTGAGATTCTTCATTGAGAGTGTGGTATGAATTCTTTTTCAGGGAAAACAAGAATCTTGAAATATAACCCTCCAGACTTTCATCCTCCTTCTGTTGAATTATGAATATATCGTCTCCCTTACTGCCACTCTTACAATATTCCTTATATTTCTCAAGGAATTTTGTTTGCATGGCTACCCAACTATCAACAACACCTCTTCCCAAACTCATGAACCATCTAAGAGCTCCCTCCTTCAAGGTGGAAGGAAACAACTTCAATTTGTGAGCATCTGAAGTGTAGTCATAATCATGATAGAGACATCAAACTCCAAACAGGGAGTTTCAGTCCTTCGTGAATCCAGCCAGGAATTCCGGGAAGTAATGAAGAAGGAATATTTTAAGGTTATTAGTATCTCGCTGGGGAACAATGGGAAACGCAAAAGTAGGAGGTGGATTAGGTGGATTATTTGCCATACTTTCTTGCTGGAATATCAGAGCAAATGAATTTTCCTTAGGTTCTTCGGCCACCTAGGTTGCACCGGCAGTTCACCGGGGCCAGGGTCTTCAGGAGGAACCTTTCCTAAAGGTACTTCTTCAGTACAACAAAATAAATGGTGGCCTTGTTAGTCCTGAAAATACTAAAAACAACCCACCAAACCACCGGGCTAACAATGACTTACAGGTATTCCTTATCAACACCATCCCCGCAACGCATCAAACGGTCACCACAAAAGGATATGCAAAAGTCAGACGGTGGAAACGGAACTGGGAATTGGATATTCCAACAGTTTTACTCAACAATCTTTCATGGTCGCCTACTACTCATCAACCCCAGGGTGCGTATACTTGAAATGGAGCAGCACGGTATGTGCACTAAGAACTAGTTTCCAGTCACCATCTATAGAAAATAAATGCTTAATAGTAATACAACGTAAAGCTTTTTAACTTAAACACAACTTGGCTAAAACAGAAATCATAGCAGCTATTTAAAGGACAAACTGTGAACTGGCTTTATGCTGCAGGAACAAACACAGGGATGGATTCCTGATGCTGCAGGAACAATACAAAGCTGAGTTTGCATTGAAATCTACAGAAATAGATTCTAACTAGTAATCGACATGAAATGAACAGTTAATTACAATAACTTGCTACAGAATACTTACTAAGTGGTCCCCCTTAGCAAGTATCAACTTAGATTACACAAGAAGTTGACTCAAAGCTTCATCGATTTTTATTCATATTCAGAACCAAGATACATCGATTACTCTGTTTTGAAAATAAAACTTAACACATAACTTTATTACTTGTTCAACTTAATTCTAACACATACTATTTCATCCCCGTTCACTCATGCAGGAGGAACGGTTTTTTAAATGAAAAAGACAACTAACTAATTAACAGAGGAAGTCGTGATCATAAATATATTCTAAATCTGCAGAACAGATATTCATAAATGAAAGTCTATCTGCTCGACGTGACCCAGAGGAAATATAGCATTACACACTCCCTAAATTAAAGGACCGTTTAAGCATCTTCCCAAAGATTCGGTCAAAAATTTATTACTGGAACGACTTCTTCAACAAAATCGAGATTCTTGCGCTTGATCAGCTTCAGCTCCCTCCAACAATCCTACAATAAATAATAGAGGTGAAGGAAAGCATACACACAAGTGACACATCGTCTATTCATTAATCACATGTTAATCCTATTCCATTATCCAAAATCATAAGCATACATCAGTGATGTAGGCGGTCAAAAAGGTAATTAATGAAGTTATCAAGCTGCAGGAATATAGAATTCATTGCTATAGGATACTACCCAAAAAGTCTTTAATCAACAGATTTAAACAACTATTAAAAATAAAAGTAAGAGTATCAAAGTTTCAAACTATGAGCATATTTAAGGCTCATCACCTTGCCCACGTGCAACATTTATCATTGTAATTGGAAGGTGGGCGGTTGTTTTGTTGTTTGAGGTAGGGAGTTGAGCCTACTAGTTGAGTCATAAGGGCTCTTTTGATGCTAAACACTTTGGGGATTAACTAATCATATGTAGTGATGCCCTGAACCATGAGATGAAATTCCAAGAGGCCGTCAAGGTTGGCTATGATAGTGCAAACTTGTTGTTCTTATGGCATGGTCCACATGCTCTGGTTGGCCTTGGATCACCATCATTGTAAGAATGAAGCAAATGATTCATTCTTACGTTGCTTTAGAGCTGAGAGTTCTTCTAGACTAACATCCATTGCAATGTTGCATGCCTAGTTCTTAATGAATGCATCTATAATTTCTTGAAAATGTTCTAATGCCTAAAGGGAGGCGAGAAACCATTCCATAGCGTGGCCTACCAAACTCCTAGGAAATAGTTGCATTAGATAAGTATTGTCGTATGCGACTTCCATGCAATGAACCTAGAATTCCCTGATGTGATATTCAGGGTTTCTCGTCCCTCGATATTTGTCAAATTTTGGGATCTCAAATCCCTTGGGAAATGGTTTCATCACTAGGCTCCTGTCAAATGGATACAAACACAAGTTGCTTGGTGTCTTTTATGTTCGCCTTGATTGAAGATCGATCACTTGTTGCGAGAGCAACCTGATTTCTATCACTACGTCATTTTGTGGATTAGGGGGTGGGATGAAGGTGTTTTGGGGTGTTTTGATCATGGGTTGAATGGGTGGGTTGGTCGGTGTGTTGGTTAATGGTATCTGTATGCTCTACCAAGCTACGTAGGCTTCCACTTGCTTTTGTATGAACAATGCATGTTGTTTATTTTGTTGTTGTTGTGATTGTTGTTGTTCCAACAGCACTTGTTTTTGTGTTTGTTGTTGCTCCAACAACACTTGTTGTTGGGCTGCTAATTCAGCTACTTCTTTTTTCTCTTGATATTGCTTAATTGCTTGTCTTTGTGCAAGAAGTTGTGCTTGTGCTTGTGCTTGCTATACTTGATATTGGGAATTTTCCTGAGTGTGAGCTTGTACTTGCGTTGCTTGTGCTTGTGCCACTTTTTTTTGTAATAGATTTCAGGCTTGAGTAGTCTCTTTGTGCTTGTGTAATGCCTGATAATGCTTGATGCAGCTTTGTTGTTGTTGTTGGCTAATGCTTTCTGGTATTTGTTGTGTTTGTAATGCAGGCTTTGTGCTACTTGGAAAGCCCGCTTGAGTATTTGTTGAGTTTAATTAGTTGTATGGTCTTGTTTTGTGAATTTGTTGGTATCCCCTCGGAAAAATTAGCTTCGGTAAAATGCTCGCCGTTGTATTGGCTTGATGTGGTAGAAGTTGGTGCTGGTGGGGGTGGTCGTGGATTCAGAATAGCATTTGATAATGTTGTGTTGGTGTTTTGAGTGATGGATGGTGGTATTGATGTGGTGGTTTGAGTGATAAGTGGTTTCATTGATGTGATTGGTCCTTGAGAGACCATGCTTTGCGATGTTGATGATATTGCAATTGATTGTGCATTTGTCATATGTTGTTGCGATATCAACGAAAAGTTTTGAGCATTTGGCATAATGCTTTGATTGATGCTTGGGATGTTTGTTTGATTTATACTTGATAGAGGGTGAAGCCCTAAACCAAGGAGTGATGTGGATGATGATGGTAATGGTGGGAGAGGTGGAAATGTGAGGGGAGCAAGTTCTTGTGAAAATGTTGTGGTGTCGAAGATGCTCTCTCATCCAAACATATCTCCCTCCTCTTGTGGATTTTTGAGGAGAGAAGTTTGAGGTGTGGCATGAAAAAATGATGATGATGGATTATGATGGAAAGTGAGAGGAACATTCCTATATAATGGGGTTTCAAGTATTTTTTGTTCCAAGGTGATGTTTTCATCCAAGTTTTGATTATTAACAAGGGGGTGTGCTTGAATATCATTGAGAAATGCATTTCCCTTATTAACATTGGGTTGGGTTGGAGCAAAAGATGTCGTGATTTGAGGAATGTCTTGGGTGATGTTTTGGGATGGGGGTGTAGATGAAATGGGAATGGTTGATGAAATTGGAGGAAAATATGTCTCCACTATGGTACTTACGTCGAAATCTAAAGGTAACTTGGCCCCTTGTTTTGCTAGTTCAAGCATGTATAACGAAGGGTTAATTTTCATCATGATGTTGATGATTTTATGGTTCTCTGGATTTTGGACCATTTCATTTATTTCTTCATGAGACATTCTGAAGGTAAGATCCTCTTCATCTTGTGGATTTTGTGATGATGATATGGTCAATGGGTTGCTTGATTCAGCAGGATTTATTTCAACGTTTTCTTGGCTAAGATCACTTGAAGCGGGTGTTTCTTTGTTGGCTTCCATGCTCTTCTTGTATTGAGATCTAGTTTGAACCATAAAACAAGAATCAATTTTTCAAGAATATGGGAGACGAAGTCCCTTGATTCTCTGGATTGATCTTTATGCCTAAAGTAGAAAATTTTAGGATATCTTAAGGATCAAGAGGTGCTATGATGATGATGGAAGGGATGATGCAGATGTTATGACCTTTTGGTAAATCTCGAAGGAGATACTAGGCTTTTAGGACTTCAGCTATGCTTTGGATTTTTTAATTTTGATTTAATTCTAGATTTGGGATTTTTTCCTTGATTTTGATTGATTTTGATTGCTTTTATTTTGAAAAAAAATACCCTAAGATGTTGGATGATTGTCTAAGGGATAGATTTTTTCAAAGGATGATAATTTGAATATGTACGGGGAGAAGGATGCATCTACCCACACCTATTCAAACAAGATGATAGTTTCACTAAGCATATGAAGAAAGATTCATCTACATATACTAAGCTAAACAAGATGATTTTGGTAACTTTGACTAAGAATATGCAAAAGGATGCATCTACACATACCTAGCAAAGGTGATTTGATAAAGTTTTCAAGGATTTAATCTCAATGATTTTGATGATTTTGATTTTTCCAAAAAAGCCTAGAATTAAGGATTATTTCAAGATTTTCCAAAAGTTTATGGTGAGATGATGTTTATTTTGATGGATGAAGGATGGATGAAAAAGATTTTGATTTGCTTTGATCCTAAGATGAACCTAAAAAAGACACTTTTTTTTCCTAGACCTAGGTATTGAAGAACATGCAAATGCTTCCTAGAGATCTTTATAACTAAAGAATGATTCCATTTGGACATACAATTTTGGATTTCCAATCAATGAACTTTTCTTTGGACTTTTTTCAAGAATCGTGAGGCTTCAACACACATGAAAGTTCATTTTTCTTAGCTTTGCTTAATGGCTTCATTTCACCAAAAACACTTTCTTTGATTAAGTTTTCAAACTAATATGTCCAATGTCTTAATTTCTTCAAACCCCACAAAGTATGTTGTGTGGAAATTTGATGAACTCAAGGCAAGGGTTTACCTATTGTTTACTTAAGTAGACAAATCAAGATGTAATCCAACATTTAGAAACCTCTAAGGATGTGAATCCCAAGGGAAAGCAATAACATATGGATTGAGTCAATTGTATTTGTCTCCAAAAGGGTTTGAAATTTGGATGATGATGTTAAGTGTTTATTTTCAAGATGTTTTGATCAAGCAATGCATTTTATAACCCAAGAATAAGTACAACTCTACGGATGTGTAAGACAATATTTGTTGGATTCCCACTTGGACAAGTCCAAATGGCGCTTATCTTGTTTTGTAATGACATGCCTTTGAAACTACTGTAAGTATTCCCTCCACTACACTCACTTATATGGGCAGCTAAGCACCAACACCCTCATGTTCCCATGTTTCATTCTACCAAAAGACCTGTGAAAAGTGGGCTGCTTCAGACTCGCTCTTGCAATTCAAAAAATAGATTTTCAGTACACTCTGGAAACATGACTAACGCTAATCTCCTCATTCAGGAGGACGACCGATACGCGCGAGTCCTCTATCCATTCTCACCGACCAATAATCCTGAGTATTTTCATCTAATACCTACATTTATATCCCAATTGGAAATACTCTTTGCTTTAGAGTGTTACTGGTTAAGTCATTCCTTTGGGTGAGTACTTTTTCCCCAATGCAGGCCCTCGCGGATAAACAAAAGTGAGTAAAGACAAAATCCGTAACTCGATCAATCTTTGATGGAAACAAAGAGAGAGAATATACATGATAATTCCCCCACTCACACTTGCACAAGATATTGTTCAATTTTAAACCCAAATCGAAGTGTGGAGGTGATTTCTTTATCTCACCCTAAAGTCATGAAAAAGGCCTTTTGATTCTCAAGATCACTATAAAGCATGAGAGAAGTGCATACGTCCTTTTTCAATGCCTTTAGTTTAAGTAATCCTTCACTCAAAAAAAGTTGCAATTGTTCCTTTTAAATCCTCAAAGCAAAATGTGAGTTCTTTTTAAGCACTAAAAGACAAGTGAGAGACATCTTTGTTCAATTTGTTAACCAAATAAACAAACTCTAGTATGTTAGAGTGGTCCTAATGTTCATTTTAGCCCTTTGCAAGAAATGAAAAGATTCTTTTTTAAACCCAAATGAAATTAGTGTCCTAAGGAAGAAAAGATAACAATTTCTTTAAAAGTGTTAAGCAAACACTAAAGTGTTCAAAAATATTTTGATTTGATGAAACATCCTCCTCATGCTTCTTCTTCCTTCGATTTCGATTTCCCACCTACAGGGAGGAAAAACTAGTCAGATTCTAGAAAATACAGAGACTAAAAAGCAGAAAACAAAAGAAAAATTGACCATCAATCAAAAAGCACATGCTAAAATTTAATTTCCACTTTTCACTCCTTGCCAGCGATGCAACCTATGACTGTGTTAGAGTTTTATTTCTCAACGGTGCCCTCATAGTGTCACTTAGCAGTCAGCGTCGCTCTGTATTGGGGCAGTGAGCTCAACTGCGTCGCCCTTTTCGCCCAACGTCACAGTTTTCTTCCAACGTCGGAGTTTGATATTTTTGAAAATTTCATCTGAGTCAACGAGTCCAACAACGAAGTTAGAAATTCAAATATTTTGGTAGGATGAGTCCAACGTCGTAGTTTTAATTTCAAGTGGTATCATATAGCGACGTTGTAGAGTTAGCAGTGCCAAAATAGTCACGATGAGCTCCCAACGTTAGAATTTTTTTGTGTGAACAAAAACACTGAAATTTTAAGAAAAGATGATGAAGAATAATATCTGCCCTCCTTCTAGCACCAAATGTGTGAACCCCAATCTTGGTACCTACAAAACACAACCAATAAACACATTAAGTTAGAGATTGCAAGCCAAAACAAGAATTCCCCATGAAATCCATCTGCAAACTTCGAATTAGGAAAGAAAATGACAAAGAACACTATGAAACAAGAAGATAGAAGTTCAATCCTAATTAAAATACCAAATATAAGATCCCATGGGGGAATTGGTGCCAATTTGATGGCCCTTTCCCAATTCCTAAGATGCAAGATTGATATGTTGATGAAAATTGATCCACTTTATTGATGAAAGATGAGAGATCCAAGCCAAAAATCTGCAAAAACCTAGCTAAGAACTCAATGGTGATGGATGAAAATGGCGAAATATTTCAGCATAATAACTTTGCATATTTTTTGGATGATCAAATGAGGATATGAGCTCTTTATTTATAGAATGTTAAGATGGATGAATGTCCAAATTTGAGAAATATGGGAAAAATATTCATCCAATGGAATGATGCCACTTGTCAAGCTATGAGTGGGTGAAGGATGTGCAAGATTTGGGGATTGTGCCAATAAATGCATAATTTTGAATTTCAAATTTGTTGAAATGGCATGCAAGAGGGAAGGGAAAATGCAATAAATGCCACTTGGCTCAAGGAAAAGGACATGCAAGATGGTGCTACTGGCCTCTGTCGGATGTACACAAGCCAGACCTGGAAACCCTTCTTTGAATCTCAAACCTGAGGGTAAATATTCAACATGTCTCGTGAGGGAGTGCCAGAGATTAATGAACTTCCTCAAACCTTACCTCTACATGCAACTCTGCAAAAAAAATCTAGAGGATGGGACATGTATAGACAACTAATCAAAGGCCAAGCTAACACCTTAATGGAAGAGAGACTAGATGATGTGACCTATTTGATTCAAATTTATGGATTTATTTAAATCAAATAAGAGCAGAATATGATAAAGATTAATTAAATAAGGATTTTAATTTATTTAATTAAAAGAAATGGTGTTAGATTAAATCAAATAAGGTTTTAATTTATTTAATTTAATGGATAGAATTTAGAGATTTAATCAAATAAATTGATTATTTAATTAAATAGGTATAATTACATCAGGATGGTTTTGATTTAATTAACAAATGTAGATTGACTTAATTAGATAAAATGATTTATTCAATTAAGAGAAGAATATTGATGAATTTAATCAGAAAAGGGGATTTGATTAAATGGTTAGACTAAGGGATGATTCAAGATGAAATGATGTTAGTAAGTCGGGATCGCGCTATCAACATATTTTTCATGTCTATACCAAATATAATTTCTTAACCCATCATCCCTTCTTTTCACTTAATTAATTTAAAATATCCAAGCCATTTAATTAATTCAACACGACCATTGGCCTAATTAATTCAAACTCACAAAGCTATTCACTTCTGCTAACACTTCATCTCATTGAATTCTAAATAAATTGAAGCATTTAATTTAATTTCCTGTCATCTTGTTTGAATTTAAATGTCCTGCTATTTAATTAAATATTTCATTTCTTACTCTTTTCCCTATCTTTATTAAAACTTATTTAATTTTCTGCATGAACATCTCTTTTAATCCTTCTAATTCCCTAATTGTGGGCGATTTAAATCTTGCTTTTAATTAGGAAATTAATATAATCCTTTCTTTTTTCTAAGAAAAAGGGGAATGACTTTATCCCTTTTTGCACAATTAAAATACATTTTAATTTGAAATTTCACCTTTCCCCTGTTCCCAAATGACATATTCCGCCAGTCACCTTATTCCTCTGGCTCTGGGTGTTTGAGATACTTTCTGCCTTTGGACTCTGAAAAGTTTTAGTCCCTCTCAAACCTCCCATTTATAGGTAAACCCCTTGGAGTTCATGGAAGGCCAAAAAGTGCATTTGCTTGAGTGAACCCTGGATTAGAACTTTAGCCAAGCATTCTTTCCACGGATGAGGTCCATGACCTATAGCCCTCACTCCCTCTATCTTTGGAACTGGTTGATTAAACCTTTTGATCTCAACCCTTCATTCCTCATTTGCTCTCCTATAAATAGGTCACTATTTGGAGACAAATGGACCCATCTTTCAATTGCAAACTTATGTTGAATCTCATATGCACTTACACTAATATTTACTCACTTTTTAGCTTATCTTAGTTCATTTTAATTGCATAGTAGCTTAGAGAATCCATTAACGGCTTCCATGCAACCATCTTAGCTTGTTTATAAACTAGGGTTTTCATCTTTCAGCTTAGAATTAGCTTAGATTAGTTTAGAAATAGCATAATTAGTTCATTTTTAGAATAAAATCATAGTAACTTAGCTTGCATCATGTTCCTTTTCAGCATAAACTAGGTTTTCATACATCAATCACAATGGTTTCATCGATTCTCTTCCATAGAATCGACTGTAAGAGGCTTAGTAATCATGGGGTTGGGAAAGGGTCATTGTTTCACATCAACATGGCACCAATTCCAAAATATGATAAGTTTCAAATGGGTTAGATTAGGAATTTAACTGTTTTCTTAGTTTGTAGCTTTCAATTTCAGTAAAATGCTTAATTTAGATTTCGAATTTGAATGATCTTGTTTGTATATGAAGGTTTTTTTGGTGAAGTTATGCTTCGATTGATCATGAATCAAGTGTAATCAACCCTCACCAACATTTTGTTGTCTCACATTCTAGCACTAGAAGGAGAGATTGAATAACACTTTTCAAAGAATAACACTTTTCAGATCAAAACTGCTACTTAAATAAAAACAAATAAAAAATTTCTAATTTTTTAGATGCCCCAACAGAAGGATAAAGCTAACTCCCTGCCCCCTCAAGAAATTAGGCAAAAATTTTGAATTTTGGGTTGATTTCTTGAAAAATATGAAAAGATGCCCCAAGGGTCTAGAAAGACTCCAGGATGCAAGAATAATTCAAAAAACATAAAAAAATGATGTAGAATTAGGTCCAAATTGGAAAATTTGGTGAAAATCATAATAAACCCTATCTTTAAGGTTAAATTTGGGCAAAGAACACTAATTTTCTAGCTTAAATAGGCTAAGAAGAGTCATTTTAAATTCATTTGTGCATTCACACCTTAAGGAATTCTTGTGATTTGAGCTTTGACCCTCCAACAAAATGGTGCTCTGAGAGCTTCCTAGGCACATCTCCCACTGAGTTTGAGAGTTCCAATGGCTTCGAAGCATAGGACATCGGTATGTAACTTGAAACATGATTTGAATTTTGAATTTTTGATTCATTTATTATGCTTTGAAGTTTAAATTTTGGCGGTGTCACTATATAGTAATGCCCAAATTGAAATTGGCAACACTCTGATGAATTATAATGATGCATATTTATATGGCGATGCTATTTGCGATTTAAAATTAGGGTTTCTAATTTTAAATGGTAACACATACTTATTTGGCAACACACTTGTCAATTTAGAAATTAAGGTTAGGGTATGCCAAAAGTTAAATCGCAATGCTAGCTTATTTGGTGACACATGTTTCGATTTGCAATTTTAAATGCATCAGGCGTCGTAATTTGAAATTTGAATATAGTGACACTATTGAAGATAACAATGATATTGTGTTTTAAGAGCTATAAATTTCAAATTGAGTCAAATTTCGATGATTTCCTAATGTCGTGTACTTCATGGATGCAGGAGGTCTTTCCAACATTGATGTCATGAGATCACATGCCCACCATTTTGGAGAGACTAGAAGATTTATCAGAGTTGCGATAGGACCACTTGGGAGAGATCAACCTTTGATATGTCGCATATGGGTATGTACAGGATCATGATGAGAAAAAAAGTGGCAATATGATGGGTATGTGGCTAACGGATTTCTTTTTACCCAAAATTGATGAAACAAAAAGGGTTTTTAAAGGAGATTCTCAGCTTTCCACCAATATAAATTATGCTTTACTTTGAAATTAATAAGTAATTATTATTCATTTCGGCTTAAAATTCATGAATTTCCAACTCGAATTGATAGGCCGATTGAAAACATCTGATATTTCTCAAATGGTACTCGCCATCTTTTGGATCCAAAACATGTGTCACATTCGTCTTTCTCACACAGTGGGATTAAAAAGAAAATCAATTCCCCATGGAAGTTTGATGTTAAGGTGGGAATGTAAAAACATGAGTTTTATATTTTTAAAAAAGTTAAAAAAATTTTATAATTAATTATTTATTTTGGAAACAAAACGAAAAAATATAACAAGCATCGGGCATGAAACCTCTTACTTTATATCTTAAAATATTATTAAAAAATATTATCATTTTATTGTGGTTAGGTGGTCAGATGTATATCTCATTTCTTTTATTTTTCCTAAAATTTAGTACTTCAGCATTGAAATTTCAAATTTTCACCAAATAGATTTTTATTTTTTGAAAACAAACATAGTAGTTTAGAAACTAAATTCAATTTTATATAGATTCTATTCTTACATATTTTTGAAATAATATAGATAACTTATTCAAGTTTTTACATCAAGTTGCCTAACTCTGATTTTTTTGAATATTTTGCCACTTAAGGGCCTGTTTTGTCCATGATGATCCTACACATACCCATATGCACCTATGATTCAGACACATCTAGTGATGATTATTGATCTGTTCAAGAGATGGCACAACGAGACTTGTCCTTCCACCTTCTGACAGGAAAGGCGATAGTTACTTTGGAAGATGTTTGTCATATACTGCATTTGCAGGTTCATAAAGATCATATGATTTATGAAATTGATACTGGATTCAATGGCTACCTTGAGGTCATGAAGATGGATTAGATTGCATTGGTTACACCATAGATCGACCCGGAGTTGTACAGAGGTCATGTGATGACCTTCAAATTGATCATCGTAGCTATCATTTTAGGTTTGGTGGCTCCTAATAGGCGTAGCAGAGGATTCAACCCAAGATGGGGCTTACATGGCATCAGATGCTGCACAGGAGGAGACTTTTTGCATGGGGGGCCATGATGCTAGCCTCCTTGTATCATGATTTGCATGATTTTGTCTATTGCAACAGGAGAGCCATTGGTCCGAGGGTGACTCTACTACATATTTGGGCATGGGAGCACATTTTTGTGCTTTGACCAATTGTTCATATGGCAGACGTGGAGCTAGATGATCTCGTCATTTGGAGATATAGAGGTGCCATTACCCTTAGGCACACTAGATAGATTGGGCTCCTGTATTGGACATGGGTTATAGATGATATGACATTTTTCAACTAGTGCCCATGGCTACAAATGTTACCATGGTTTGATGATATTCAACAACTCTATTTTGCTAGTAAGATCCAATACATGCAGGGTCGAGAGCATCACATTATTAAGAGATATCTACCAGATAGGGTAGTTAGGTAGTTCAAAGAGGTCCAAGATAGTCCTAATGATGCATATAGGGCTATTTTTGCAAGATTGGCCAGAGAGGTTCCCACATGTGAACTGACTATCCTAGCTCCAGAGGTAGTAGAGAGCTTTAGGTAGTTGATGGCCTAGCCTTGGGCATATGATTAGGGATGGGTAGTAGATTAGAATACACATACATATGATGCTTGGTTTGTCCCTCCCCGGTTATTAACAGATCCAACAGGTGTTTTCCCTAGAGGGAGACCCAAAGGTAGAGGAGTCAGGAGAGGTAGGGGACAGTATGGCCAGGACAGCTAGGATGGTCAGGTTTTGGGGGCTCCTTCAGTTGTTCAGTAGTAGCCTCAGCCAAGACCATCAGAGGCTTGGGATGCTCAGATACAACTACTATAGTAGCAGGTGTATATATTGGCTGGTGAGTGGGATTAGGCCTACTAGCAGGTTTTTGTCGTTACAGTTGAGCAAGACCAAGATCGACAATAGGTGCTTGTAGTCACAACCAAGAGAGATCAAGCATTTAAGAGAGTATATGATATGATAGGAGAGACACACCAAGAGGTGGATAGGTGACAATAGATTGAGGTGATGATGGTGGCCACACATAGTTAGATAGTTTCAGCATGATTGTATAGAGAGGTTGTTATAGTGGCTGCATATTGTAGGTAGTATTATCATTGTGATGTACTAGTGGCACTCAAACAGCTAGAATTTACATTGCATAGTGACACATGACCATGAGTATAGGATCAACCTAAGAGGCAGGCTTTAGAGGGTATCATCCATCAGGGCTAGCTATTATGTATAGAAACTTTTTGATTTTGTGCCATTCTTTATTCAAATATATACATTCATAGGCTCCTTTTTGATAGCCTCATGGATATTTTACTTTTAATTGATGTTCATACACTGATCCAAATTTTGTACCATGACATTCATTTTTTGATATATATATATATGATACGGATATGGATGATTAATTCTATGATGTGTTCACTTTATTTCATTTATGGATGGATATGATATGGATGCATTTACTTTATTCCTATGTGATATGCAATGATCATGATATGAAGATGGATTCAATGTTATGTTCTTTTCCATTATCTTTTCATGATATGACATGGATGGATGATTATGAGATGGATGCTATGCTTATGCTATGATTATGAAATGCATGTATGTGGATGGTTTGTGGATGCAGGATGGATGCATTGATGATGTTTTTTTTTACTATCATGATACCAGGTTAGCAAAGAGAAAATATTGAAGAATAAAGAATGAATGACCGTTGATCTTGACGATTGCTTCAAAAGATCCAACAGGTCCTTGATCCATCGAGACTTTATTAGAGATAGTGATGAGACAATGAAAAATGTAGGATGAGTTCTCACACTTTGGGATTGGGATTTTTCATTGTTCCTTATTGTTTGATATAACACATAGACACGATGCATCAAGGTATTGATAACCCGGATGGAGTTGTATCTAGTGTAATGGACTTTGACACGACAAATAGATAGGATAGTTCTTGTTCACACTTTGACATATAGAAACATCGTTGGAATGTAAGTTGAAAGCATAGAACATATTGGAGCAAAGCATATGCAATAGTCAACAACATACCCTAAATGACCTTCCTACACACAACTAAGCAAGTATGTGCCAAGATTATTTTACAAGAGTACCCACAAGCATAGCAAATGAAAGATAATGATCGATGCACCAATCATTTCTCTATAAATTTTTTTGTTTAGACATCATCGAGAGGTCCTCAGAATGGGTAATTAAGATAAATCATAAGAAAAGATCAAAGAAAAATAGTCAGTGTTATCTATAGCTCTTTCCTAGTTTAATTTTAGCTAATGTGATTTCTGATATTAATGTCCATCATAGGAAGGATACATCCTAGGACATGTTGATCAAAGGGTTTTTTGATGTTGGTATGATGATGCTAAGATGAGTTGTTGCTATAAACTTCCCTGATGCATTTACGTATGATTTAGACTTTAGATTTTTACTTTTGGGTTCAAACTCACGACCGCCATGCTTGTTGGTTCAATTTTGGTTCTCACCAAAGTGCCAGCTGTGACGACGATTTTATTATAGGTGGAAAGTTTATTATGAGTGAAAGCAGATGGGATGTGATGTGGGTCAGATTTTCTCAAAAATATTCAAAAAATTCATATTCTTTGAAAATGTTTTGAGGTTGTTTCTTGGTTTTTTGAAATTCCCAAGCAAAATGCTTCTAGGGATTTTGTAGGGATTTTCCTCGAGGTTTCACTTGGCTCTTTATAAATTGCCTATGCTTTTGTAGTCTCATGCTCTTTCATTGTTCTCTTTGATTCTCTCCATTTTCAAATGTTTCTTGTGTTTTCCTCGAGAATATTTTGATGTTCTTGGAGGGTTTCTAAAGATTTTATATTTGATGTTTCTTGGTACTGCTATTTTAAACTCCTTTTAAGAGTTTTGGAAATATTTGAATGTTTAGGGTTTCTCAAGAATTTTCAGCCCAAATTTTCGGCGAAATCAACATAAAGACTCATCCTCAGGGCCTTGGGGCTGGATCATGGACAGTTCCTTGCCCATGTTATACATGCAAAGACCATGTAGTTTGACTAAATTGACTTATTTACAAGATGAATATATCAATAGGTGAAAGATGATAGTTTCTTATGATGGACTCCTAAAGGACTAACCTAGGGTGTCTCAAGGGAACATCAATGATGGCCTTTCCAATGATCAATGCTACAAACACTCAACATGGATAACAAAGAGCAAATAGTGCTCCTAAGTGACAATTCACTCCCTTAGGGGAACCTATGGAAGACGTGTTGAAGAGGTTGATACAGTCTAACCTTATCACACTCCCATATTTCTCAAACTATCAAGAGCCACAAATCAAACCATGTAGCTATAGAGAAGATCACTTTTGTGAATTTCACTGGTACAAAGCACACAAAATTTTTTTAGGCTCAAACATCAAATAGAGGATCTTATTGAACAAAGAGACTTTAAGGTCAATCAAAAATTTGGGAATGAAAATCTGAAAATTTACACAAACCCTATGCCTAATCATGGAAAAATAAAATATTCGACAAAGGCATCAACTTCAAACAATACCCAGGACACCACGTTGGGACATGTTTACATTGTTTATGAGGAATCAAACATGTATCAAGATACTATTTTAAAACAAAGTCCAAACCCATCAACAATGTTTAGCACTATTTTATATCGTAATGACATCAAGTGGACATCAGATTATGATATCTCTCCCACATATGAATCAATGATTGGGAATGTTGAAGAAATTCCAAATGAGCCAGAAATATCCCTTATTAAACCCATACCCACAAAATATTACGAAGAGTATTTTACCGATGATATATCATCCACCCAAGGATCGTGTTGAGAGGAGGCTCTTGAGGATAACGAAAGTTATTCTAAATTAAGTTAAGATCAAGAACCTCTATCCCTAGAGTTTCACAAAGAACTAAGGGACATCTTCCAAACCATTTTAAACTCCAAAGATGTTCCCAATATCACTCCTAAGATGTTTCTTTTGAATGGATTATAGACATTCTTCCTCCAATACAAGAGTCTCCCACTCTTGATATTCCTACACAAGAAAAAGCAACAATTGAGATTAATTATTCTTACAGTGATTGTGCATCATTGAAATATTTTGAATTAGTACCAACATCTTTTGAAATAGTATCAATAGATAATGATGTCATAGAATCAAATAAAATAGTTCATGAGTGAGCAATTGTTGAGATTATTGATTCTTACAGTGATTGTGCACCATCGACATCTTTTGAAGTAGTATCAATAGAAAAAATGTCATAGAACCAGATTAAAAAGTTCATATTTCTGAATGGCAAGAACCCATAGGAATATCATGTGTTCACAACAAGTCATATTCAGTGGCTATGGATCAAAGGATACATTATCAAGGAAAAGGATTAGGTATTGATAATACCTTCACAACATCGGGGAAAATCTTGTCTACAACAAACATCAACATATGTGGCACAAAGAATCCTTATGAAGCAGTAAAGCAAAAAGGACACATCAAGTACAAATGGATACCAAAGAAAAATAAAGAAATTCACCCCTCCAAAACTCCATTAGTCAAAGAAACTATGGGGAAAAATCAAAAAGGGAAATGTATCCATCAAAAGCAAAAGTAGGCTTCTCAAGCAAGGAACAAAGTATATCTAGTGGTTGGTCCTAATTCCACAAAAACCTCCATCCCCACCCATCATCGCTCATCTTCCCAAGTTTGGAGAGTCAAAGGTTCCAAACTATCAACCAATCCATCTTATATTCCTTCATACATGAAACCGTACATTCCATTCACAATATCCAATTCTTGTATTGACCATATGTTGGAAGCTACCCTTCATCATAAGGATTCTGAAGGAACTTTATCATGATGTGTGCACATAGACAAGGTTAATTCTAGTATCCACAAGGCAGATCAGAGTTCTTCAAGGTTGCATTCAAGTGCCCATATCTTAGCAAAGCATCTTCTTCAAGTAGGGCATCATTGGCATGTTATGATAGTGGTCTCCACATCAGTACCACTAGGTGGTTCAACATGAGGCTAACATTTCTAGAAAATATCAAAAAATAAAAATAAAATCAAAAAATGATAAAAATCCAAAAAAATAAGAAAAGGATTGAAAACAGTAAAGATAAAAATCATCCTCCAGTGAAAAGCACTACGCTGGTGCTTTGGGAAAGTACTATGATGAAAACCTAGCAAATAGGCATAATGAATAGAATCGAGTGTCTATATGATCCTTCTTAGATAGAAGCATCTCATTCTTGTCATGATAAATCCAATGTTACCTCCATCCATCCAATCCAAAATTTATCTAGATATTCCATTTAATTTTGATCTTGACAAAGATTCAGTGTATACTTCAACTCTACTCATGGAAAAATTTTGATAGGCTCTTTACCATTTTATCTCGTGAAGTCCCCTAGCCCATATCTAGCATGCTAAAACTCTTCCAATATCTTCACCACATATGTGCCTATGATTTAGACACAACTAGCGATGATGACAGCTCTATACGAGAGATGGTACAATGAGACCTCATCCTTCCACAAAGTGCACAATGTTAGGAAATCATTGAAATTTGACTCAATTTGAAATTATAGCTCAAAAATCACAATAGAGTTTCTATCTCCAACAATATTGCTATATTCAAATTTCAAATTCTAATGCCCAAAGCATTTTACCTTTGGAAAACCCTAACCCTAATTTCTAAATCGACAAGTTTGGAGTTACATATTGGCAGTCCTACACTTGGAAGCCACTGGAACTCTTGAACGTGGCTGAACATGTGCCTAGGAAGCTCTCAGCATGCCATTTCGTCATAGGGTCAGAGCTCAAATCACAAGAATCTCTTAGGTGTGAATGCACAAATGAATTGAAAATGACCCTTCTTGCCCTATTTAAGCTAGAAAATTAGGGTTTTTTCCCTAATTTAACCTTCAAGTTAGGGTTTATCATCATTTTCACTAATTTTGCAAATCTAGACCTAATTTTGCATCGTTTTTTGCATTTTTGGCATTATTCTTGCATCTCAGAGCCTTTCTAGGCCCTTGGGGAAGTTTTAAATCTTTTTTGAGAAATCAACCAAAAATTCAAATTTTTTTCCTAATTTCTCAAGGGGTTAGGGAGTCAACTTGATCCTTCTGTTGGGGTATCTAAAAAATCTGAATTTATTTATTTATTTATTTATTTAAGCAGTAGTTTTGATCTAAAAAGCGTTATTCTTTGAACTAAAGCAATAGGTACCTCACTTCAAAGAGCCTGGGAAAAATGTAGACATTGAAAAATGTCCTAATTGATATCATACACTTAAAACAAATTTACTAACATCATTTCCTCTTTAACCCATCCTCTTTTCACTTAATTAGTTTAAATAGCCAAGCTATTTAATTAATTGCATCATTTTCATCTATTGGCCTAATTAATTCAAATTGGGTTCATTCACCCCCCTTTCATGCTAAAAATTCATCTAATTGAATTAAATAAATCAAAGTATTTAATTTCATTTCTTAATTCATCTTATTTAATTAAATATCATTTCACCTTCCCCCATTCATTTAATTATTTAATTTAATGAATATCTCTTTAATTCTTTGAATTCCCTAATTGCATGATTAAATCTTATTTAATTAGCAATTAATATAACTTTCCTCTAAGCAAAGGGAATATTCCTTATCCCCTTTTTTGCACAATTAAAGCTTTGTTTTAATTTGTAAATTACATTTTTCCTCACCCAAATGAATATTCCAAGGAATATTCTTATTTCTCCATCATTTGAAGGAGATATTTTCACTTGGCTTCATAGGAAAGTTTTAACCTTCAACCTATTAAGCAAGTCACCCTTGAACTATGTGAGCAAGTCAAAAGTGTGTTTTTTTTAGGCAAGTGTGAACCCTTGATTAGAATCTTATCATGCATTCTCATTCGTTGATGAGAATCCATGATCCATTCCTCTCATCTCCTTCATCTTGGGCCATTGATTTAACTTTTTGATCTCAACCCTCCATTCCTCATTT